>CAJNIZ010018669.1:24837-59113 GCA_905231905.1 Symbiodinium pilosum
TCACCAATTTGGAGGTATCAGGCTTCACGCGTCAAACTAAAAATGACCACATCTGGCCCAAACCCGTGGTTCTGGGCCCCGAACCATGGGTTTGGGCCAGATGTGGTCACGTTTGGTGTAAACCCCCTCCCAGAAAAACCAAGAATGACCTCATCTGGCCCAAACCCACGTTCTGGGCCCGAGAACCTGGGCTTGGGCCAGATGCGGTCATTTTGGGTGTTTTGGGAGGGAACCCAAGCAAATAGGTTGAGTCCCGCTTCATGCTGCCTGCGTTGCCCGCCCTTGGACGCAGCCCCTTAAATAATCCTTGCAATGCCACAGCAATGTTTTGAACTAACTAAGATAGGGTTCAGGAATGTTCGGGATTTGCAATACCCAGAATAGGGCTTGAAATGCCCAGAACAAGGCTTGCAATACTCAAAATAGGGTTTGCAATTCCCAAAACAAGGCTTGCAACAACCAAACTAAGGCTTGCCAGGGCCAAATCAAGGTTTGCAACACCCAAAGCAAGGTTTTCGGGCTTGAAACACCAAAATGGTGTTTGAAGTGCCGAGAATACGTTTGGCAATACCCAAGACAGGGTCTGCAAGACCCCCAGAATAAAGTTTGAATTGCGCAACATCATTTCGGGTAGTTCAAACCCAGTTTTGTGAATTTCACACCCCGCTTCCAAAACTCCATTTTAGGCATTGCAAACCCCATTTGAGGTGTTGCAAACCCTATGCCCTATGCTGAGTATCTCAAACCCGAATTTAGGTAGAATTTTGGTATTAGGATTTTTGTCCAAACCGATATTGGTTATTTCAAGCCGTATTCGGGATGTTGCAGACCCTTTTTTCAGACACTGATCAAACCATTTTGAGTATTGCTTTCCCAGTTTGGGGTATTTCTTCCCCCGCTTTGGGTATTTCCAGCCCAAGTTTGGGCTCAAGTTCCAGTCTTTGGCCACTGGGCGTGCAGAAGAATGCCCAACTAGTCAAACCGGCTGCGCGAAACACACGAAACACAAGAACCACTTACGAAGAATCGAAAACGCAAGCAACGGACCGAAACGGAACTAAATTCAGGTTCCTTGCCTACGAACCGAGCCGAAGCTTGAACCGAACCTCCCGAAAACCACCGCTCAGGAACCGAAACGAGACACCCCTTCCTTGAACAAGCAAAATCTCAGCATTCGAATTGCAAATCCAGAGCGCTTGCGACGGTCGCGAGGAGCTTCGGAATCCTCTGGCGTGTCGCCAGTGTAGCCAGTCCTCCTGCAAAATTTTACGCTGTGCTTGCCGAAAGTCACCAGGCTTTTTGCAAAGTCCTCAGCTCTTCTCTGAAGCCTTTCGGAAAGACAAGTAGGAACGCATGACTGAAAGCTTTCTCTGAAGCTTGGGCGTCGCTGAATGTCCTCGCTTGAGATTTTCAAGACCTGGCAGAGCAGATTGCTGACTGTGCTTAATTCCTGGATTGATCTGGGCCTGCGCCAAAGACTTCAAGGCAGCAGCACCCTTTTGCTCCTGTCAGATGGCATGGGAAGACTGCTGTCAAACGAGTTGGACGAATGCGGGTTTTGAGAGCAGGCTCACAGCAGCTCCTTGGGAGACTTACGTGCACCAGCCTGACACGGACTTCAATTCAAGAATGCACCTTCCCACAAGCAGGACGGGCACACGGCCTCCTTCGGAGGTCGTTCTATGATTGGTGCAGAGCTTGCACGGAGCTGTCCCCTGACTTCAAGCAAGAGAAGCATGCTTCCAGCTTTGGAGAGATCTGTGGCCTCTGATTTCGTCGTGCTTTGGAGGCCTTCATTGCCATGGAATGTGGCCCATAGAACGTACGATTCCTGAGCTCCAAAACCCAACTCCCCCTGCTGACCAACGATCGACGACTCCATGCTGAAATGTTGTTGGTCAGGCGTTTGCCGCTTAGCTGCTCATACAGATGGTCATCGGGATCATTCCTTGGAAGGCCATGCTTGTTGGAAGACGGGAAAATTTTGCAAACTAGCATTTCTAGTGTTACAGCCAAGAACAAGGCAATATTCTCGTCAACAACCGGTCAATCTGTTCCATGGCTGAACTTCATCTCTACGTTACACGAGTGTCAATGCTGTATTTTTCAGGTCCAAATCAAGTTGAAGACGCTTGCCACAAAAGTTCAACTTCCATTAGAGGCCAGGAAATACCATAGAACATTGCACCGTCTTTGCCACATGCAAAAATGATATGCAGCCTCTTGGAGCTCGAAACTTGTATTTCAATGGCAGGGAGGTATGCTCTGGGTTTGAGGTTTCAGGCGGGCTTACAGTCCTCTCAGAAATATCACCCTGACTTCGAGCAACGCAGGGTCTGCTTGCTAAAGCCTTACATGCATTCAAGCAGGAGCAGGGGCGCAGGTACGACAAACGCAGGTTGCACTAAGAAGAAGGTTTGGAGCATATGGGTCGCGCCAGCTCGGCTTTCCCTTCGATCTAGAGTTTTGTTCGCAACCTCGCCAGTCAGGGGCGCATCTTGAACATTGGAGGTCCTAAAAATCCTGAAAACCCATGGTGGTGATCAGATGCCTCGAAAGGTGCCAACGGATCAACTAGCCTAGGCGCTGTGGGCGCCGGACTTGGGAAAACATGCAATGCCAAGGACTGCATGATTTGCGGTCTCAATAATTTTACAAGCCTTTACGTTGGCTTGTTGGTTTCAACAATCGTTGAAAACAGTTTGGGCAAGCGATTTTGGCTCCTGAGTATTCCAAAATGCACCTGCACAATTTCCCAATGTTCTGCTTCTATGCATCATTTTTTGGGGCTAGAATTGGACTAGATGGGAATAGGGACTTAAGATTTGGTGGTTTCAGCTCTCAGTGTACGATTTGTATGTCAGAGCATGGGTTGGCACAGGCCAGGCGGCTAGATTGATATGTGCCTGGAAGATACGTAGGTGGACGCATGAGTGCACACGACTTGATTTCAAATGCCCATCCTGGCCCGGAGAAAAGAATGGCCCCAGAGCATGTGGATCTCGCGCTTGGGTGCGACGAAAATGTTGACCAGATACACTAATGACTCCGCCCAATGCAGCAAGGCTTCTGAATGTTGAGTTGGTTCAAGAGGGCGCCAAATCGAAGCTCTTCTCGTCGCTGCTCAAGAAAACTCGAATCTTCCTGCAGCCATTTGCGCTCCTGGCGCGCAGCTCATTGGAAGCAGGTTCTGAATAGTCGGGCCATACTTGTCTGCCTTTTTTGTGTCGCTCAGGGCCTGGTTGAGCCTCTTCTCGCGAAAATCGTACTCGATGAACGGATTCTTGGCACGAGCACCCGCCTCACGTCCCAAGAATTCCAGTCTTTGAGACTTGACTGGTTGCGCAGCCCGCCTTCCTTGGACGAGGGGCGCTTCGCGGACGTCGCTCAACCCGCTCGAAGCTCCAAGATGCCGAATCCTCCCTGCAAGTCATGCATATCATTGCAAATCAGATGACGGTCTGAGCGAAAACCAGGCTTTGAGCTGAGGGAGGTGGCCTTACCGAGACCTCCCGTCGCAGCACTGGAGATGCAGATGCTACGGCAGACGAGGCCGGTGACAGCGGTGGCCTCAAATCCGACTAAATTTCTGGCATGTTGCAAGAGCAAGATGCTGCACCAGCCTCTCCGTCTCTCCATCTGGCGTCTGTGGAGGTACCAGTGCACTTTCATCCTGCGCCACTTCCACCAAGCTTGTCCGGCTTTAGGCGTGAAATTGAAAGGCTTTGGGCTTCAAGGGGTCTTAAACGCTGCAAGTCCTTCGGCATCTCCAGCGATACCATTCGTCCTGATGGATTCTTGGATCGGCCAGCCGTGCGTTGCCCAGGTAGCATTGCATAGGAAGGACGGTGTGGGCCACTTGCCCCAGAAGAATAGTTTTGGAGACCAAGTCTGGCAAGCGCAAACTTGATTCGGTGCACACACTTCCCCAACTTTGGATCAGTCTACTCCTCGTGCGGCGTAGATCATACGTGGTCATTCAGATGCATGGTGCTGGTCGGTCGCCGAATCAAAATCTTCTTCTTGAAAATGCAGCTGACATTTTCATGCGATCACTTAAATGTCAGCGCAGCAAAAGACCACACGATCGGACCAATGTCTGCGCAACAGACAGAAGCAGGAAGCTCTTTTTGGTCTCTTAGAGACTCGAAGCATGCGCTGACACATTGTCAGGCCCAGTGAATTCCTAGATTGTCACTATGAACATCTCAGCACGAGATAGGTGCAACTGTGCTGCATTGTGTCTAGATGACATATGAATGCTTGTCATGTCGTAAAAACGTGAAACCGCCCAATGCGCCTCAGGGGATGGAGTGGAGTGATCCAACGATGATGGGATGCATTTTGGGTGCCTGTCAGTTGGAGCTTGGCTGATAGGCCACGATAGGCTTTCCACGAAAGTATCAGCTCGAGACATCAGCCTGCCATGAGGCTTCAAAGTTTGGCGTCTGAGCTTCGAGGCGAAGCTTGCCCTGCTCAAGTGCCTCACAAAAGCAACAAAAGCAAAACAGCTTAGAAGCTGCATGACTACACGATCTACACGCCCTGGCAGCCTTCGAGATGTCACCGATCGAGTCAATGTCGAGATCCTGGCTTTTCCAACCCATGCTCTCGATCGAACTTTTCTCGCAAGACTTGCAAGACACCTGAAGGCTGCGACGCAGCTGGTTGAAAAGGAAAGGAAGGAATGTCAGGGCTGAACCTCTGTCCTGAGATTGGTGTAGCATGTAAATAGCAGCAGACATTCGATAGGCAAATCTTCTCGGGCGTACATGGGCATGTCATGCTGGACTCCAGCAATCTGCCAAGGGACCACCACCGTTGACGGCACACCGCTCGCAACTGGCCGATTTCCTGCGCTTGTCAACAATTCTGCCACTTTACTACGAGTACCTGTGATTTTGCCTGTCCTTCCTGGGGCTCAACTCTGATGCGCACACCTGCAGCTTCGGACAACATATCAGCTCACTTCAGTGTACCTGAAGTCCGCCTTCCCGCATGATGTGAAGACCGCAAGCCTCCTGACAAAATTCGGAACTCTTCTTTCAACTTCTTCCTCTTCTTCTTAGGGCTCTCGGGAAACAAAGTTCCACGGAGCCCGAAGGCATGACCCATTTCAGCAGCTGCATCTGTGTTTTGCTTGTCCCTCGTTCTCTCGGCTTCTCTTCTTCCTTGCAAACTGCACTATCCCTGGCCAAACCCAGTCAAGGACGCCAGCAGCGGATGGCTTGCTGTCAAATCCTTCCCCCCAAAGCTCTTGACAGAAGCTGTGAGCGTCTCTTGGGAAAGCAGGTAATCTATAGCTTGCCACCCATATCGGCAGCTTGAGTCTTCGTTTCACATGCTGATTTTGCCAGCATGTGGCGTTGTTCATCAGGGGCGAGCCTTGGGCACCCCCCACTGACAACATTTCATTCCGTTCACCTCACCGGCTCCCCACTCCCTTGCCCATGCGAGGGGATGGGCCAAGACTTGCCTCTCGGGCAGGGGTCAAATTCTGAGTCTGAGAGGTGGTAACTGCCCATCTTGGACATGCAACAGCTCTATGTCTCACAGACACGCCCGGGACGCTTGGATGTTCTACGATGTGAAAGTCCAAAGTCTACCTCTCGATGCCTCCCTATCCCTCTATGTTTTTCTTGGCTCGTCTCCCAGCCTCACATCGCCCAAGCATAGCGTCGAGACAGACAGCATTTGCACCAAGTAGCAATGCCTCTCAAGGTCTGCACACC
The DNA here is from genome assembly GCA_905231905.1 of Symbiodinium pilosum. Taxonomy (NCBI): domain Eukaryota; class Dinophyceae; order Suessiales; family Symbiodiniaceae; genus Symbiodinium; species Symbiodinium pilosum. The sequence goes on from CAJNIZ010018669.1 coordinate 30,570, forward strand.
AGCTGGTACAGCTCCTCAGTGGGGACTGCAACGGGCCTTTAGAATCTGCCCAGAATCACGTGCCTCACATATCTTCTGGCATTCTCACACAACTTGAAATGTGTCAGCGTAACTTGAGCTTGCTTGTACTTTTGAAGGCCCACCATGCCCCACCTGCACATCGGCAATGACAGGCACCCCAAAGGTTGTGCGAAGGGTCCTGGATCATAGCTCCACTTCTAAGGAAGCCGCTCCACCGCTTGGATTCGAGACGCGCCTTGAGAGTTCGTAGATTGTGGTGGCCTCTGCCCCAGCAGCATTTCCAACCTTCTCGCAATCGATGTCCCAATTGGAGGCAAATGCTCGTAAGAAAGCTGGTAAGAATGCTACTCGCACGGCATCTGCGCCATGTTCACAAAGCAGTGTCGCCTGCTCACTCAGAGAAAACTCGATTGTGACGTCTGGTTTCCGCAAGCTGTTGAAATGCACCACATGTGGCAGGTAGCGAAACTGATATTCCATCATGAAATCTAGAACACTTGCAAAATGATGTTAAGGACTTAGCAAGACTGATAGACAGAGATTTACTTTTGGCGTGAGCTGGTATGCTTGCATAATCCTTTGTTACCTCTCCCTGTTCCCATTGTTAATTTGCTGTGGGCTGGCCAATGCTTTTAATTTAACCAGGCTGGTATAAGCCCTTTCCAGAATGATGCCTGAAGGTCGCCAAAACAACACCGCGTAAGAGCTGCATCTGACGCATCCAGCAGTAAGCAAAGAGGCTTTTTTTTGTTTGCTTGTTTTTGTTTGTTCGGTCTTTTTAGTCTTTCGGGGCTGGGCCTGGCAGTGGGTCTCGGTGTCCTTTATCGAGCTCTTCCCCCTGCAATACGAACTCGTAAATATTGCCAAGCTGGGAAACTCCTTTGAAGGTCTTGCTACCTTCAAGACCTAGCTGTGAAGATACTGGCAAGCTTGACTCCCTGATGTGAGGAAAATAAGTGATGCTGTGAAGGGTGACTGAAAATCTTACAAAGCTCATGCTGTTGCTGATGGCTTCGCCTACTCAGTCTCTGCATACTCCATCTTTCTGCAAAACCCGCTTCCTCAACATCACTCCTAAGCAACGACACAAATCTAAAACATCCACCAAACCTGAACCGCACAACAGAGCGCCACGTCGCGGTGCCTTAGGCCTGACCAGAAACGATGCAAGTATTTGAGCTTGAGATCCTTCAGACCAAGCCCTCAAACGGAATCTTCAAGTGCTGCTGGCCAAACATTGTCAAGTTGGTCGCACACCATATGGCTTCAACAACATCACCGCTGGCACGCACATAAGATGACAGACAGCGAGCCAAGTGCGACTTGGTGGATGCCGCGCATAATCTGGGATCGATTCTTCCCAAACTGCTCCGAGATATACACGTTATTGGTGCACTACAATTTAGTTAATGTTTGTTGGGAGTCTTTTGAACAGGTTTAGCCGGTGTTGTTGTCGCTTTTGCTGGGCTTTGCCAGGTTATTGGGTGGTGCCTTTGGGTGGCACAGGAACAGGGTTTTGGCGAAGATTTGCATGCTTTGGGGCTGTTCCTGGATCAGTTGAGCGAAGCGTTTGCCGGGCTCGGTGCTTGAATGAACCCTTCCTCGTGCACAAGGTGCATTTCGAGGCCTGGCATGGGTGCACTGAAATTCTAGTGCTGGTTTGGGGGTTTTGCAGTTGTTTGGTGTGGGTATTTGCAGTCCTTTTGCAAGGTCTTACCAGGTTATTGGGCAGTGTTTTGGATGACGCAGGGACAGGGTTCTGGGAGTGATTTGCATGGTGCACCCTGGTTTGCAGCGGGCAGCAGGATGCAGCAGCAAAGTGTGCATCGTGCCTCAGGTACCCTGGACAGTTTTCGCAGCAAGCACGTCGGGCTCAGCATGTCTGGAAGAGTCACCCTGTACCTAACCCATTCAGCCTTAGATCATGCATGATTCAGCCTGCTGTTCTGCCACGGAAGCTGTGACCTGCCTGACTGAGGCAGTTGACTGGACCGACGATCACGTCGATTCCGGCAAACAGGTCCTGATGTGTGTGTTTGACTTTGTCGTGCCACCAAACCAGATCTCGAATCTGTGGCTTTCCAAGAATGTGTGGCCTTCATCTGCTTCAGAAACGCAACCTCATGCAGTGTTGCAAACAAGGAAGCAAACGCTTCGAACAGCAACTGTTGCAAGCCAGACTCGCAGCGCTCAGGCTGCAACAACATACTGATCGATGCCTTCGTCTACGTCAAGGCTCAAAATGTCGGCACCAGCCTCCACCATGGCCTTGGCTCTGTTTGGAGCAGCTCCAACTTGCTCGGGGCATACGCATCCCCAACGACCTTGACGCGTTCCCAACCATCTGGTTCATGCGCAGACACGGCAGCAGCAACCATGAGCTGCCTGCCGCAGGCGTCAATCACAAATTGATGGGCGAAGCCTTGCCAAGGACCTTGTCTGGCCTGTTAGCATCTCTTGATGCTGTCGGATGCTGCTGCGCAATCTTGATATCACCACGACCTCAAATTCCAGCACAAGCCTACCTCAAAGAGCCAAACAAGCGCCCCGAACTTCGGCCCAGCTGCAAAGCAAAGCTACCAGCTCCATGTCCTTGTTGAGCACGGGAAGCTTGGAAACCTAAGGCCAACAGAAAAGATCAAGTTGCCAAGCACGTCGGAGGGTCTGGCAGCCTTCGCTTGCTGCATGTGCATGCAGGCATCCTTCAGAGTGACGGGCTCTTGCGCGAAGACCTCAGGGGCTACATTTCAACATGCTGCATTAGTCACTCTCTCTCTGCCTCTCCCTCCCGCCCTTCTTCTTGCAACACGTACAATGGTTCCACAAAAACTTGAAACAGTCCTAAACATGTCGATGAGACTGCTGATGAGCCCACGGCCACGTCACGGTTCATGACTGAAGCCACCTGGAGGTTCCTGCAAGGTTGACGAGCTCGGATTCGCCAAATCCCTTGATCTGGATGTGTTCCCGCATGGCACAGAAAACATGTGTTGAATGTCTACCGTACGGTCCCCTGCTGCCCTTCAAGGTCTCTTTTGGTGACCAAGCCGACCAAGCGCCCACCCATCCTGCCTCAGAAACACAGGATCTATGAAGCTCTGAAACCAGTCAACTGCAGCGATGCAGCGAATGCCCACAAAGTTGCCGGCCGTTTTCCGTGACTGGGAGGCTGCTGCATCCCAGTTCAGCCTGGTGCAAGCCAACTTACGGATGTTCCCCAGCGCGTGCAAAACGTGGTGAACACTTCTTCTGTACCCACCACGTTCCAGACCGCAGATGCTCAAGCCAGTACTTCCAACCATGTTTCCGCAGCTGAGCAACTTGCTTCCAGGATGAACCCACTTCCAGCAGCAGTCCAACGAACAGTTTTTTTTTAGTTTTCCGTTTGGGAGGGCACGTCGACAGGGAGCGACAGGCTGATGCGTTCACTGCAGACACTTCTGCACTCTCGGCGGCTTTCCAGGTCACAGAAGTGTCACGGTGGCAACCTCATATGCTTTGCAGGTCCAGGCTTCAGTTTTTGGTGGATGCCATCGCTTGGCCTTCCACTCCCTCATTTCACTTCGAACTTTTATCGGATCAGGCCGTGCCTGAAAATGTACAAGAGCCAAACTACAAGAATTGCCGTTCAGTAAACAGCAACTGTTGCTGGCACGAGTGGCATTGGCTGACCTGGTTCTCCTTGCGCAACCTTCCCTCTGTCAGGCTGCTGTAAGAACAGCGGTTGCCCTAATTGTGGTGCCCTCGTTGCCCAGTACTCAATGAAAACTTGCGCTGCATGCGACAGCGTTGGATGACGTCTTCCTCGATTGCCTTGGCAACTTTGCACCTCCTTGTGAAGGCGAATTTTTGAACAGTCAGCCGAGGAAGTTTTTGTAGGGCTGGTGCAGCGTGGGAAAACTTGCCTCCGGCACTCGAACCTTCAGCAACCTGCTTACTCCAGCCGGCCTCCACACCTTATCTGAAATCCTCAGGGAAGCACTTCAACAAATGAACAAACTGTCTGCTTCTGGTATAGCAAGACTCCATGGGACTTCTTTCGGCGGGCATTGGGCAGAAGAATCCGTGCTTGCTTGGTGAGCAAAGTGGGCATTACTCAAAAGAGGCGTCTCATAGCACGGGTACTTACTTTCAGCCTAAGAGAGGTCTCCCCAAAACCTTTGATAGGGACTACGGCGGAACTCCCAAACGATCATTTGTTGTTTGATCCAGGCTGTGTGTGCACAGACCTGCAGGACCAGTGAGCAAAATTTTCTCGGTATAAAATGAGCAAACATGTCTTGCAAGCTTTTGACTTAGAAATCTTTTGCGGATTTCTCATTCCTTGCTGGTGCCGCGAAGAGAGAAGTCCAAATTCAAACGTCACCAGAACCGGGGTCTCAGCAAAACACGACCGCACTTTAGAACAATTATGTCAGGACAGACCGATTCTTTTTAAAGCTTGGTTCTACTTGCATAAGGCATGTATCTGAAGCAACAAGGGAACCCACAAGATCAGACTTGGCAAGTGAGCAAGGTTTATGTGCATATCCATCAGCCCATGGCGCCTGAATGCTCCTTGCCTTCTGCAGGGTCGTCTTCGGTGCCACGCAAGTCGGGTTCAAGATGAAACCCGAATGATATTGCTTCACCCTTAGTTCCATAAGCCGAGCTCACGCTGGCATCGCTGGCAGGCTGCAAGCTGACAGTTTGCATATGCAGGGCAACCCGCAAACTTGGATGGCGACCGTCGAACTTTGAGGGCTTGTGTAGCTATCGGCATGTGCCTGCATGCGCATACAATGCACACAACTGGTAAGTCACTGAAGCGGTAATTCTCAGCTCAAGAAAGGACAGCAAACAGGTGATGGCAAAAAACGCATCATCGTTAGAAAGCTGAAGAACTTTGCGAAGCTTTTGCAGCTTATGATGGGAAGCAATCCGCTGGATCCTCCAAGCTACCTTGACTCACGGATTCCAGCGTCACACACTGAAGCTTTCCTGAGAAAACTGTTATGCTAAAGGTCGCTTGATGGTAGCACCTGCTACTCTGATGGCCGCCAACATCCTCTAGATGCAGTGATTCCATGACATCACTGAACTAACTGCAATGGTTCGGCCGACTACGGACGGGACGGGCCCCACCTTTGCTGTCAGGCATTCGTCCATACTGTGGACGGAATTCATGAATCCATCGGTCTAGTGTGCATTGACAATGCATGTAAATCATTCTACGCGGTTTCAGACATTTTGGTACGGAGCCATCTTCATCCCTACACCCGAAATCCTACACGCTTCCTTGCCGCTTCTGGAGGTCTGTAAGAAAGTGAGAGGGCAAGGGCTCAGTCCCAGCCAAACAATAGCACCCTCCTCAAGTTGTGGTATGATTGTGGATGAAGAGACAGCAAGTGACGAGATCAGTTCTCCTCGCAAGCATCACGCTCCTGATTTTCGGATGTTCTGGGATGGTTGACACTCCCACAGTAACACCTTCTTGGTCGAATTTGGGTTCAAAGGCTTGGGTTGGTGTTGGTTTTGGGCTTGCTTCGGGTTTGGGGTTTGGGGTTGGCCGGGGAACATATTTCTGTTTAGGGTTTAGGGTTTGGTGTTGTTTTTTAAGGGTTTGGGGTTGTTTACTGTCTTGCATTGTTTCAGGTCCAGGGATGGGGGTTGTTGCTTGGGGTTGTTTGAAGTCTGAGGATTGTGTTTTGTCCGGTTTTACGTATCCAGGATCTCGTGACCAATGTTTGGGGGTGCTTCGGGTTTCGGATGTAAGGTCATTTAGGGTCTAGGGTGTGGGGTTGTTTAAGGTGTAGGATTTTAGGATCCATATGCTTAGGCTTCTCTGCGGCTTGGGGTTTGGGTTCATTTAGAGTTTGCAGTTGTTTAGGACTAGGGCTTGGGGTGTTTAGTCTTTTGGGCATAAGGTTTGAAGTTGCTTTGGGTTTGGGTTTGGGATTTGTCCGGGTTCAATGCTTTGAGGATGTTTCGGGTTCAGGGCTTGGGTTTCGGGTTAGTTTAAAGTTTGGGGTTTGCTTTTTAAGGTATACTGTTTGGGGTTGCTTAGTCTTTTGGGTTGTTTAAGAACTAATGCTTGCCGTTGTTTACAGTTTAAGTGTTTGGCCCCACCCCCAAACCTGCCTCAAAATGCACCGGAAAATGAGAGCTTGAATTCCAAGTCCACATCCTTAAGCAGTATGTAATAACGTCTGTCATTCAATACCCTCAGGTCTTCATTTTCCAAATCTAGGAATCAAAGTATCTCTCGAAGATATTGAAGGCTTGAAGATTGAAGATTGAAGATAGAAGATTCTTGGAAAAGCTGTCTTGAAATCCTCAACTTGTAGTATTTCAAGATACATGATATGACATACAGTTTAAGTACGTAGTAAATCTATAGATTGACGATTTGAAGAAAACTTATTTGATAGCATTCAATCTCCAATCTTCAATTTGGGGCATTTCAACAACTATCGAATACTATCTAAATACATAGTCTTGGAGATCGAAGATTTGAAGAGCATCTTTCTGAGAATCTTCAATCTTAATGGTGTAGTGTATTAAGATACATACGTTAAATGCCATTTGAATACTCTGAATTAGGAATTCGTTGGTCAGGAAATTTATGGGAGTCTCGAGTCTGCAATCTCACATATGGAGACTCAAGCTCGATTGAAATGAAAGCTGGCAAAAGAATTGTCACACTTCATTCTAGGATCGAGAGCTTCAAGGCGCATCGAAAACTGAACGGAACCATCAGGCTAATCACGCTGGTTCAAATAGGAGATTTAGGCCCCAATCTGCTGACGTAATCTTCCTTGAACCATGCATCCCAGAACGCTGCATCCAGTAGGCTGCATGAGTTCATTAGATCAAGAGATGAGCCCCAATCGACGTGGCCCAACCACGTGAACTACTTGCTTCATGGGTTGATTTGAGCAAACCTTTTTGTTTGCTGGTAACGGAGTGACATCGGCAGGCCCAGGGCCGTTTGTCTAATCAGCTGTTGTGCAGGGTCTAGGGCTTAGGGCTGTTCAGGATTCAGGGTTTGGGGCTCTTTAGGGTTTAGGGTTGCTTACGGTTTAGGGTTGTTTAGGGTTGTGGCTGTTAAAGCCAGCGCTTAGGACTGTTCAGGATTTAGGGTTGGGGCTGTGTGGGTTTGGGTTGCTTCGGGCTTAGGTTTGCTTAGGGCTTAGGGTTTGGGGTTGCGTAGCACTTTGCGGTATTCAGCTTTAGGATTGAGGCCGTTAAGGGGTTAGGGCTTAGGCTTAGAGCTGTTCAGGATTTGAAGGTTTGGGGTTGTTTAGGGTTTACGGTTGTTGGGTTGTTTGGGGTTTAGGATTGTTTGTGGTTGAGGGGTTATTTAAGCTTTCGGGTTGAGGGCTGTTAAGGGTCTAGGGCTTAGGGCTGTTACGGATTTGGGGTTGGGGTTGTGGTTTGGGATTGTTTACCTTTTCGGGTTGTTTAGGGTTTGGGGTTCTTTAGGGTTTAGGGTTTGTGTAGTGTTCTGGATTATTTAGCGTTAGAGCTTGAGGGGTTTCGGGCTTTTTAGGGTTGCTTGGGGTTTGGGGTTGTTTAGGGATTGGGGTTGTTAACGGTTTAGGGAATGTCTAGCACTTTGGATTGTTTAGCTTTAGGATTGAGGCTGTTCAGGGTTCGGTGCATGGGGCAGTTCAGGATCTAGGGTGTGGGGTGGTTCAGGGCTTAGGTTTGTTTAGGGCGTAGGGTTGCTTAGCGTTCAGGGTTGTTTAGGGTTCGGGGTTACGTGGTGGGTTTGGATTTGTTTTTGGGGGGTTTAGGGTGTAGGGGTTGTTCAGGCTTTTGCGTTGTTCAGGATTTAGGCCTTGGGGTTGTTCAGGAAGGGTTTAGGTTTGGGGTATGTGTAGTTTTGGGCCTTTTTAGGGTTGATTAGGATTTAGGACTGTTCATAGGGCTTGGAGTTGTTTGGTCTGCTTTTTGGTGTTGCTTGGGGCTTCAGATTGTCCAGAGTTGTTCAGGACTTTGGACCTGGAGCTGTTTGGAAGTTTAGGGTTTGGGGCTGTTTAGGATTTAGGTTTGCTTGGAGTTCATCTTGGTTTAGGTGTCTAGGACTGGGTCTAGGGTTGATAAGGGTTATGAATGCGACATGCATGATAAGAGGGCGTGACCTAAGACATGCGCAGAAGGTCGACAAGGTACACTCGACCCTGCGACCTGTAGCATGCTGGCACTTATCTTTCTGGAATCGAATGCAAGATCTGTGAACTTTTTGCCCAGGTGTGCTGCCGGCAATCTCTGAGATCTGTTTAAGATGACTTGTGCAGCGACTTGCACAGCGGGGCGGAATTTGCCGCACAACCTCGGTCTAAAATGCTGCATCACACCTGTGGAGTTGATCTCCGATCGGTGGGAATTCTCCCCAACAACGTGCCCGCTTGCTCACACAGCATACAGTATCAAGGCTCTGTGCTCTAGCATCGCTGGGAGCTGATATTCCCGGACTTTAGTATCCCTGGACACTGCTTTTGCTGGAACCCGTGGGATGTTGCAATCTCTGAAGGTTTTTGTTCTGCAGGATGTCTGGGCGCTGCTATCTCCCACCCTCAGCCTTGCACTCTTAACTCCCCGCGCGCCCTGCTGGCATTTTCTTTTACCTGCAGTCTGTGCCTCAGTACCTGGACGTGAGCAGTGTTCACGCAGCCCAAAGAAGTTTATCCAAAAAAACAGTCTTTGTAGAGGCGAGGTCCCGTTTTGGTGGCGCCATAAGTCACAGCGAAGCCAGTCATGGGGCTTGATCATACTACAGGAGACAAGGCTGCGAATGGCCGCACAAATACTTGCGAAACGCATGATGAGCCCTTGGGATCATGGTTGCCACATCGATAACGTCTGGCTTCAAATTGCCAGCATGCAAAGTTCTCTGTGTTTCTTCCAATGTTTTGAGAAGCTTGCGCAAATTCAGCCAATGTGATGGATTCTGCAGGGTTCTGCCTGTGGATGATTCCGAGGCCACCCTCAAGCGCCAAGCTCATGGCCATGCCTGAAGCCCAACAAACCGATTAGACACAAAGAACACACAACACGTGTTTTGAATTCCGAAGCTGGAGCCTTCCTCTGAAATCTGGCTCGGGCCGCTCATCACCGGCCTGCCCAGCTTCATGTTCCTGGACATGCAGAGTGTTTTGATGCAACACACAAACACAATCGCTTCAGATCCAGGCGCCCAGCTTTGTGATGCGGCACGACAGGTTAGGACTTTTTTCACTTCCAGAACCTTTTTACAATGCATACGTCATCCGGTTTGCTATGCATCGGTGGTCCGGGCCTGGAAGGAATACAATGTCGTCAAGGCTCCAAGCATGACTCCTTAGACTAGCAATTAAACCATTCGAGCATGGTTTCCAGTAGCATGAGCCCCTTCATGCGCTGAAGTAGGAAGATGGGTTGGAAGCTTTCACACGCCCCCATTCAGATGTCCTATCTTCCTGTGCACGCTCACCGGGTTTTCTCGGTTCCTTAGGCCGCAGGCTGAGAGGCAAAGGCGTCCATAGCGCTCCAGCCCTCCCCGTTCTCCGTCTCGGGGCGTTGCGTCCTTTTATCTCAAATGGTCGTTACACAGGGACACAGGGTAACCGAGGCGAGCGATTCAAGGGTTTGACTGGGCTAATGGCTTAAGCTGCACTATTCGTACATAGCATCTTCTAGTATCCTTGCCCCTTCGTTCAGCATGCTGAGGGCTCTGAACTGCCAAGCGGCATTTCCCTCAAAGAACATGCTGAGTTGAGTATGTGTAGCAGGCACATGCGCGTCCAGGCAGCTAAGTACCATGCGTGGCCGGAGCGGGATAGCCGCTGGTGATCGGCAACGGCGGCATGGCTTGCCAACAACTAATGTTGCAGTTGTCGTGTTGAACTTTTTGGCTCAATTCAATTGTTTGGCGCTGCTCAGTCTTTCACAGCAAAAGCTGCATGTCACCTGATGAGGCGCAAGCTGATCTCAGTCAGCTGCTGACAAAGCTGGAGAAGATTGCAGTCCGTGATTATGGTCTGCTGTCGCATCGCTTGCAATTGTGCTACAGAATGTCCTTTGTCGTGCGTCCGTCATTGCAACAATGCTCTCTCCCCTACTCGTGGCCGTTCACGAAGTCGTCCGGGTTTATGCTCGACAGGAAGCATCTTGGCCTCAAAGCCCTAAACATGAAATGACCGGCTACAACATCCTCTGACTTTCACAAGGACTTCACCCTGTTGCCTATGGTCAGCGCGAAGAACAAGAGCAATGCTACAGCTCCAGTGCTCCAAACTAGCTCCACAGCAGTCCGTTACTGGCATCTTTCAAAGGTGGTTTTACGGCCCTTTCCAAAAGTGAGTTTCCAATCCCACACTACCACAGACTGAAGGACCTGTGAACATGTTCGGCGTCCCGGCATATGCCACGCATGTTCTTAACAGCATGACAAAGACTGCTTCCATCTGTCTATGGCAGGTTCCTTTTGTTTGTTTGATGTACATGCCTGACATTTGAAGTGATGACGTACAAGGCCAACAAAAATGTAATATCCTTGGTTAGTGCTCATTGGAGGCTTATAGTTCAGGGGCGAGACACCAACATATGATGGCGGGGAGAAAAGGCAAACGGGAGGTGACCTGTCCTATGCACAATGAGTGCAAAATACCATGCATGTGTCCAATGTCCATCACACAGAACCAATCGTTGAATACAAAATCTAGAGCTGGCCATTGGGCATGCAGACCATGGTGTGTTACACGAGAAACTGTGTCAGGATGAGAACGTCGCAGGGTGAAAGAAGCCCAAGTTGCAATCTGCCAAAAGCAGACATGGTAATATGCACTGTGCCTCTGCGGCAGCTCATTAGAAAACGAATTCCAAAACTACCTCCTGACAGCTAAGGCTCGCTGCAATGAGAACTTTGCTGTCGTTCAAAGGCTTGAAAGCCCAGAGCTACTGATGACCCATGACAACACGAGTCATTCTTGGCCTCATGCACCAAACCAGCATGGACCGCAGCCCCAAAAGAAAATGCACCGACCTTTGCGGAATCATGATTGAATCGGGGCCGTACCGTGCATTCTCGTTTACTTTCAGCAGGAGAACCTCGACGTTGGGCGAGGACGGGATCTGGACGAGGACGAGTGGTGCGGGGCATTGAATGTGACAGCAGGTGGTGTCGCATCGGGACGGGTGGTGCGCAGTGATGCGTGATGGTGTGGGACGCTTGATGGGATGTGAGGAAGCGGGCCACAATGTCAATTGCAATGGCCGGTCGGTAAGAGTGGGCACCAAATGCGCACAAGTGCCATGTCTTCAAGACCCTGTAACCATAATTTCGGATTGTTGTTGCGCTCCTGGCTTGAAAGGGAATGGAACGGAAGACCGTCTGGTGTAGACCACAAGACGGTCTTGAAGGCAGCTTTCTCCTGTGGGCTAAACAGATCTGACATGCGAAGTTGGGCTTCCAAACATGGGACTTGCAAACCACTTTTGACTGCTCTCGCCCGGTGCGTCGAGGTAAGACCACAGATGGAACATGTACAACCCGAGCATGGTGTGAAACGGATGCCATCAATGCAAGACATGAAATTGACAAGCCCCTCACACCCAGCTACTCCTTCACCTGCAGATGTCGCATAGCCAGGTTGGATGTGAGGCGGCACACAGATTACAGCTTGCATGGTAGTCTGCCTGGCAGACGTTCTGCCATCCACACTCCACAGAACGGTTCTGGATGCGATCCTTCACAGTCAAGGTAATCCTAGGGCCGGCCATGCCGCCGGAGGAGATTAGCAGGGTGACGAGCTGTGGATAGTGGTCCCGCCTGACAATAGCCTGGGTCGCGGCTCCGCATACACAGAATCACACCCTTCTCGCTGTGCCTTGGCAGTTTGTCTTGAGCACGATGAAAAAATATCGATCAAAACAGATTTCGATAACCATCTACTGCTTGTGCTGACACTTGCCACTCGGGCGCCGGGTGCCTACGTTTTTGGTGAGGCTCTGGGAAGAGCAGTTTCACAATGCTTTGCAGCAATTGGTAACCGGGAATCTTACGGTGCGGATGCTTTTATCATAGCGCCACTGGTGCCATGCCAAGGCACTCAAATATTACTCAAGTCAACCCAAGTCACGTCACAGACTTCAAAAACATGTTGATCCCTCCTTTTCGGTCAGGGACACTTGGCCTTCGCTGTATTTGGTTTGCATATTACTGGGCCAGGTGGTGAGGGCATACAAGCAACCTTAAGAGCTTGCACAAATCGTTTGGGCGTTTGGGCGTTTGGATCCAGAATCTCAGGAACTATTACAGCAGGTGCACAAGATTGCTGCAATTTCCGGGTACTAAAAGGCGTGGGCCCCTCCATTTGCTCTCCAGCATCATCAATTAAGAGGACTAGATCGGGAACCTCAATTCAAGTCCAGACATGGGAAAAGATTCTATCTTTACCTGAGTTTCCCCACAAGACAATGACTATCGTCGCGATGACAGGAAAAATTGTTAAGCAACTTTACCCGAGTGTCAATATCTGACGGCTCATAGTATTGCCAGGGTGAAGGGGCAGGTTGATGTTTGCGCGTGCCTCTGCTTGCGTAGACCCTACACTCACCTGGAACATTGCCGGTGGCAAACTTATCACTTGGGCTACATAAACCCAATGACACACTGTACAATGGGGGCTTGTGTCAGCAGTTGAGGGATTCTGGGTTCCAGGGTTGTACAGGCTTAGGCTTGGTCCTCTGGAGTTTACGGATTTTAGAATTCATGGGCTGTTCAGAGGTTTCAGGTCGAATGTTCAGGGTTAAGGGGTGCCATGGTCTGCATTTAGGGCTTAGCTATGTCCTGAAGGTTTTCTGGTGGGCTTAAGGTTTATGGAGGATTAAGAAGTTTATAGCTTTACAGACCTGCGGGGGTGACAAAAGCACACCAAACAGGCGAGGCAGGCAGGGGCGGCACAGGCAAAACAGCAAGAGTGCATGAGAAGGTACACTGCGTGACGCATTTGTTCTGCCCGCGGGCATAGCGTGTGAAGTGCAGCATTGTTGGATGAGGTCACACCTATATTGGGACGGAACCCATAAGGATTCATGTGCGCCGGATCACGCGAGCCTTTCCTGAACCGAGCCGTTGAAACTGTCAATCCCATAACATGGTCTGGGTTAAATCTGGTCAGCCTCGTGTTATCTCTTCACAAGTCGTGCAGCTTTGTGCTACATAAGCACCTCTTGCGTGCAATCTCGTGCGATTTCGTGCAATCTTGCGCGTGCGAAATTTCAGACCGGATTAGTAAAACCGCATCTAATGCTTGAGATGGGGGTCAGAAATCTCTGTGCCTCCGAACATATGACCCTTTTCTTTAAGCTATGAAAAGCTTTCGTAACTTGAGTTCAGGAATTCTAGCATCTGGCACTCTATGGATTGAAAGATTCAGGGTGTAGAGGTTTCCGGCTTCAGGGATCTTGGCTGCCCCGGGGTTTAAGGTCTTCAGAGTTTGGAGATTGTTGCCGTTTGAAGGTCTTTGTGACTTTACGGGTTTGGGGTTTTGGGGTTTGGGAGGTTGCGGTTTTACGGGCTTGCGGGTTTAGTGGCGTCAGGGTTTTGGGGTTGACATGTTGTAGGGTTTTGGGGTGTTGGCTTTTCGGGCCTTTAGGGCTCTCGTGTTGTTCGAATGCTGCAGGAGTTTGGGGTGTTATGGTTGCAGGGGGGTTTATCGGCTTGCTTCATATTCAGGTTGAAAGTAGCAGGTCTATTCGCGTTCTGTTTTGGCATTTGTTCCTCTTTTTGATGCCTGACCTGCTCTCCGGTCCGCTCCCCTTCCCTCTCTGTTTTTCTGCTTGTCTTGGAGAGAGAATGCATGGGAGTGTCTCATGATCAAGGGACTTGTTGGTCTACTGGAGTGGGCTCAGCGCATGTCACTGAGCAGACCCGCATTGACAGTTGGGCGGCACTAAATGGCCAGCATCATATGTCTGCAGAAGGGATGTGAGCCTTGCGTCAAAACCCAGAATTGCCCAACTGCTCAAACAAATTGAGATACCTTCGGTTTCAAGGCTGTTGCCCTGCTGGATCCTGCTGGTGATTCCAACTAGCATTTAGAGGCCGATGTGACCTAGACGCGTAGTAATCAGAGCGGAGGATGAGGCTCAGATCCATCTGCAGCAGCAGTCTGCCTCGTTCGAGCCCGAGCATTTCGGAAGTGTCAAGAATGGTGCCAGATGCCCCACACCAGGCATTGCAAAATGCCATTCCGCTGAGGCATCCTGCCCAGTTTCGAAAAGTACTCAGATGAACTGAATGCAAGTCACGGATTGGAGCCGTGCATGAGCGGCAGGCAGTTTCTGGACCCTGAAACATAAAAAGCAAGGCCACCATGCACAGAGCGAAAAGAAGCTTTTGACAGTCGACTCACGCAAACTTCGGCTCAAAGGCGCGAGAGCTTGGACTGTCTGTCCAAAGACCGAGATTTCGTTTGTAAGCAAACGCTCACTATTGCAGCTCCTATTCATCTTTGCGTTGAAAAAAAGCTGCCAACTTAGCTGATCTATGAATATCCCGAACAATGACTCATAGTCGAACTTCCAGCGCTAAAAGTAAAACGTCACTTGAACCGTTGATCTTCTTGTCTTTTGACTGCTTCGACCAAGGCACGGTATGCGAGCTGTGACCGGCAGCGTTGTAGTCTGCAAAGCCAAACAGGTCACGTATCAAAGGCTTTGTACTACAGCGGCCTGCGTTTCCGTGGTGCTGGTCGTGGTGCTAGTTGTTGTAGGCGGCTCTTCGGCTGGGCAGCATTGCGGGCATGGAAACTTGTGACAATCAATGCTCAGAAAAATGGTAATGCCGCCTCACAGTGGTGCAATTCTAGCTGGCCCTGGGTGGCGCACGAAGTGGCGGATCTGCTTTCAGTCTAAGATCTTCAGGGATTGGAATGCCTTTCCACATGCATCACAGGTCTAGCCAACGACCATGTACGTCACGTTATCATAATAGCGGCATCTGCATGAGCACAGGTCGTTACAGCTTACAGAACAACAGCTGCCTTCCTTCCATAAAGTTGTGAAGCCCACTGCAGACTCAATGATGTTTGCTTCCGCTTGAAACTGGAAGAACCTTGCTGCCCATCAAAGCACCGTCCCCAAACCAGGTAACATGCAGTGTGAAAGCTCTCAGCAGCACACGAGATTTCCCAATGAAGCTTGTCCACGTCTGGGCCAGTCATGGGTCAGGCACGGTGCATCACTGGTCACTGGGAGGGTTGAGCCACCAAGCCCTGGGCTCTCGTTGCAGAGGATAACGCCTCTGATGGGGTCAGCGGCCTGGCACAGCTCGTGTAATGCCCATTTGTTCTTGCTCCAGCGATGTAGCCATAGCTTTGCTATACGCGGTGGTTACGGCGCCGACTCCATTTCTGCAAGGGGCCTTCCCGGACCCCACCCCGAAAGCAGCCTGTAATCAACCTGGGTTCCGGTGGCTTCCGCCTCTCCAGCTCCTCCACAGAAAGATTTTTCAAGGATTCTTGCGAGTTTTGAGGACCACCCAAAAAACATCGTTGGCGCGGACCGTTTTCAAAACTGAGCCCGATGATGCCCCAAGGCACGTCTGGGGCCGAAGCTGAGAAAAGCGTAGATTTCGATGGGTATCGGGGCACCCCAAAATCGAGAAATAGACCCAAATGATGCCGACTAGGGGCCGGCGTCATCAGCATCATTGACTTGCAATGCAAAACCGAAGCGCCTTCCCCATCCTGAAAACTACGTACATTACAGCCATGCTAGAGGGCAAACATGCGACCCACACTAAATGAAGCAAGTGCTGGGGCATCTGCCCACTTCTTGACATCGCAAGCAGCCGTCACCACATCCATTGCAAGTTCATACCTCCAGAACAGGTCTCTGTACTCATCCTCCATTGCTTCTGCATGGAAGTGCTTTGCCAGAAGAGTCAGGCCAATACGCAGACAGTCGAACAAGCAGTGGAACGGGACTACAGAAAAAAAATAGAATCCAGCAAGAAATGAATTTTGCAAGCACGATCCCTATTGCTCGCCTGCCCTTTGAAGCGCCGGACTGAGCACCACCAACATTTGCCGGTGGAAGCGGTGTCTGAAAAGTGATGTCAGCTTCGTTTTGCTGAGTCGAAACCTCACAGACGCATCGGAAAGCCCAAATCCGAGAAACTTCGCCAATCCGCAAAAACAGGCAATGCCTTGCAGCTCAGGAAGTGCGGCTGCAGACTGTGGAACTCGACCTTGCAGTCTCCGTCCTTCTCGCCGAACTTAGCCGCTCACCAAGGAAAGTAACTGCCGGTCACATCTGGTTCAATGGGATTGCCGGAAGCCGCGGACTGGGTGACGGGCTTGGTATCCCAACGGCGCCCGGATATTAATTTTTCGCGTCTCCACTGATTGGTTCCAGCTGAGGAGGACTTTAAACCTCAAACGTTGCAAGTGGTGCCCTCATAGAGTATGTAACCTCCTGCCTCTCTTGTGGGTGGGGCAGCAGGTTGGCCACCATGCGGGACACGGTAAACCTCACCACACAGCACTTTGCTTTTTGATCGCCATGCTGCTAACTGCTCAGTTTGCACAATTCTTAGCAATCCAGACATTGTCACAGACAGCCAGTCTCTGAGGTGGGCACTTGGTACAATGCTGTCGGACACAAGGTAGCCACTTGAATTCAGGAATGCAGGACTGGCAGTCAAGGCAACACGAGTGCTACTTACGATGCACCAGTCACGATCTTTGCCGATGCCTGGTCATCAATTTCTTTCTGCAAGACCTGGTGGGCAAGTCAAAACCGACCACCCCACAGAAGATTTAACAGGCCTGCTTCATGACTTTGAAATGGCCCTTGCCGCACGCCGCATCACATGGCGTCACAACTTCCCACTTCTTGGAGAGTTCACACCTTTCAAGGAGTTGCCAACGCACTTCGTCAAGCTGAATGATTGTCATCAGGCTGGCCTAGCACGGCAAGGCCTCAAGAGCATACTCTGAAACTCTGAAATGCAACAGCTTTCAGCGAATCGAAATAAGGCAATGACTGTGTGTTGCATGGCTCAAGCTGCTCCGAATAACGCTCCTCCAAGCTCACAATGCCTACTGAAAGCGCTCGCAACACAAAAAGTACATTAGCAGAGCGGCCCCCATCTGTGGGCACAGGTGGAAATTGTCACCGTCAACATAGAACCTGCCAGAACGCGAGCTGGCTCTCAGTGCTGATTGGACTGGACAGTGCAGCTTCAACAACACGTGCATTGTCAACCGAAGCGTGTGCCTGGGGTTACGCACACAAATTGAATGGAGCCACATTTCAGCATAGCGCATGTCGCCCCTACACCATGCACAGCCTACTCATACCTCACCCCAACACTCCTCCATCCTTGAAAACTTGAACCCGTAGAGCCCTCGACTCCACACCCTGCACCCTCACCCTCTGCCGCAAACAAATCGCGGTCCTGCAACATCTGCCGTACGATACCGCTGTAAATAAAGCGTTGGCATCGGCCGCACCACCAGATGACAACCCCAAGGAAGAAACAAGAAAACAATCACTAGAAACCTACTGGAGCCCAGCAGACAGTCAGCAGACCGACTGACTGCACGCCTCTTCCTTGTGAATTTGACACCTCCTCCACAGGATGCCGAACATTCGCCCTCAATGACCTCTTCCTGTCCAACACCATACTCTCTGCAATTGCAATCGCTGAGATTGAGATAGCCGCCTTGTACCCACAGGAATACAAGCAAGGATGCTCATTGCACGTCCTGAAACACAACGATTGGAGTCCATACTGGACCTCTTAAGGCGAAGCAAGAGGTGATTTTGAGGAGGGCTCAATTCATCTGATCCAAGGGCCGGGCCCTGGAGTGGGATGGAATATTTCATTGCCTTACAAACTGGGTGCTGTTTGTCAAGCGTGCGTGAAACAGCTCTGCTAACAACAGCCATCTTGGAAGATAAGCCTGTTGCTTGTGCAAACACCTCTTCGCACTGAAGCTTAGACAGACAAAGCTGGATACAAAATGACACCGAGTCGCACTCTTGCCCTGCAGGAGGTTGCTGCAGTGGCCTTCTGACTAACCTTCAGACGGCATTCAGCTTACTCTCAAGCTGTCAACTCACATTTCTTTGCGCTTGTGCGGGAAGCTCATTGCAAGGAGTGGACTTCATGATGAACCCCATCTGCAGTGACTAAATGTGTGGCCCAGGCATACGCTTCCCGCCACCGCATCGAGCAGAGCAGGAACCCCACCCTGAGCTGCAGATGGCGCAGAGATGCAAGACAGCGTTCTAAGGGTGGTCTGCAGTCCGCATGCTAAGCACTATAGCTAGATTGTAATCACTCAGATAGCTGTTTTGGAAAATCAGCAAAAGCTAAAAAAAACTACCGAACCTTGCATGTCGGCTTTTCCTTGAACTTAGCAACAGCCAGAGTTTGGGCACTGCGTCCTCAAAGCCCATGAACATCTATGACTAGACTCTGCAGAAGAGTTGAGCAGGCCCAAGCACTGAATGTATCAGAAGGTTCTCCTTCAGCCGGCCTTCCCAGTCTGAGTAGACGCAGTTCCAGTCGCCCAGGATCTGAGTGGTTTGCACTGCGAGTCTGGACTTGCTCTACCAAGGCTGGGATCTCCACTGGCCAAGCTTGGAAAGATGTCTCACCTCCAGCACATCACTTAGAAATTAGCATTCACAGCCATTCACAGCAACTGGAAGTGCCTTCCCAATCTTGCTGCGAAATGGATGCCCAATGCAACAAGAAGTGATTGTCCTGTGCCAAGCTCCCCTGTAGAGATGCTTGCGACATGTGACCTTCATATCTTTTGCTCTTTCTCCTGTGGTTCAGGAGATCGATCTGGATAGCGTACACCTTTTGCGCTGTGCAGATCTGGGATCTGCGCACATCAAACTTACAGAGTCTCGCAAGTGGTGGAGGATGACACTGACCGAGAGCCTTGCGGATGTGGAAAAACCACCTGAAGCAAAGTGTGAAAATTGTGTGTAGTTCAGAAGCCATGCCTAACAAACATGAAAATGCATGAATCCAGTTGTTCATTGGCTGGCTGGTCGCCGAGTCCGCGACCAAGACATGGGCACAATGCTGGAATCATTCACAGGAGAACCCCTTTGCAGGGATATTGATTTATGACAACATGCTCCAACATGCCGGCTGACATGTACCAAAAAGCATGCTCAGCGTTCGGCAACTTCTTGGACAATCCAGGCAAGTCTGGCTCCAGCTTCAATGTGAGAGCCACCACAGCATCTTGCGAGCCAGGCAATCAAAGCGCAATGAAAACGCATCTCCCTTTCCCTTGAATCCCTTCCGTCCCTTCTGCCTCTCTGCTGGGCCTCGCTTTCGTTTCCTCAGTAAGATCTAGCTGAAGCTTTGCAAGAAGCTGAAAGTCGCAGTCCTTCGCTTAGACGATCATCCAGCTTGTTATCGACCTCATCGAAGCCCCACAGCAGAAATCTGTCCAGACTGTGCTGCATAGCGCCTCACAGCTGATGATGTGCGATGTCAGGGATCTTGCCTCGATGCTGTGCCCTCAAAACAGAGCAAAGCATACATTGAAGAGCAAGCTTTGCCTGGGTCTCGTTTTCATATGCAGACTTCCTCCGCAACAGCGTGGCCAAATGAAAGTGTGGTTGAACACGGGCTCGCAAACAAATCTTTGCGCAGGGCTGATCCAAACTCTGCGGTGCGAAGACCTGCAAGGTGGCTCGTGCTGCTGCAATGATCACCTTGAGAGAGGCATGAAGCGTAAGAAGCGTAGGAAGCGTGACCTGTGGGCATCCAGGCTGGAAGTTTGCTGGAGCATCCTGCAGAGCCAGGGAGCCAAAGCGGCAAACTGAAGAGCCGCACTCTGCCACACTTCTTGCTGGTCGGTCCAGAAGCAGGTACCCAGGCGGCAACGTCAAGCCGATTACCTGGCTTTTGCTGGACAAAGTTAGCAACCCAACAGCCCTAGAATGGAAGCCGAACGTTTTCATGCTCCCCCCCCAGGTGGTTTCACTGATCACTGATGCTGTTGTTTGTACACACCCCGTAAGATAGCCGTGCTCAGGTGCTGACGCTGGCTGCTGGATGAAGGGCAAAAACGACTGCCAAGGTGACAGCCTTTTGCACAGAAATTCCGGGTGACATGCAAGCGACTGCAACATCGACAATCAGCCATGCACTTTCTGTGACACCTTGGCAAAGCCAGCTGGCTAGCATGCTTTCGAAGATGTTTGACGACATATGAAAAATAATCTCCTGTAGGATCTCGGCGAAGGTCCGCAGAGCAAACTTCCAATCTATCTAATGTGGAGAGGCCTTACAGTCACTCGAGCCTTCTCCTCTGCAACATACAACTCAAGCTTATTCAAGAACGGGAAATGAGAGTCTGGACTTCGGCTTTGATCTTGTTTCGTAATCCCACGGCTGAGAGCCCTGTTTGATGTGCACACAAGATACAGAGTACTGGAAACGCACAAGTGAATCACCGGACGCAATCCAAAAAACATACACGGTGTTGAAACTTCCCTGAGGATGCCAGGAACAAGAAAGCTTATGAAAGCTACCTGTCTGTCGAGACCTCAGGTGCACAATTGTTCGGAAGCAAAAAGTCTCCCCTCTCTGCATAGATTCGCACTCATTCCGTAGTCTGCCAGAACGTAGATATGGTGTTTGGTGTTTCAGGTTTTGAGGGGAGCCCAATCTCAAAGACGATCTAAATAAAGGATATTCTAGAAATCCTATCATTTGTGATGGCCGTTTCTGTGAACATGCTTGCATTCAGATGGAGCTTTCTGTTAATCCTATCATTTTAGTGGAGGTTCGAATTCCGCTTTACACAGGGGTTCTCCTGGGCATCCTTCCATTTTAGCTGAAGGTGCCCTCAGAAATCCTGTCGCTGTTCCTTTACACCTCCCATCACTTTTGATGCAAGTTCGCCCAGAAAACTTCTCATTTTGCAGCTCTACCATAAACCCAGTGGGGCGTGCCACGCCACATTCAGAGCGTAACCTGTTCATGCTGTTCCGAACTTGGGTCTCATCCTAAAATACTGAAGTGCTGAAACTGCTAGGCTATGCAAAAAAAGACAAGACATCGCGTTGGAAACTAAAGATGACATCTCTGCATCTGCAATTTGTCTCCCAAGCACTTAATCCTCTAAATCACCAGAACTCACATATACCTAGAGTATACTTACAGGTATCAGTAATGAAAACGGACGATTATATACCTCATCCGTTTTTTTGCCCATCCTGCCCCTGCAAACGCATATCAGGAAAGCGCTGTATTCATGAAGAGGGACGTGCTGGTGTTGGGTGTAGGTTGTAACAGGAACCGCCCCGGGGCGTAACGGGAACCGTGAAGCGGAAACCCGGCCACGGGAAACCAGAACCGGGGTCGGGTGAAACGGGAACCGCTGCCGCAGGTAACGGGAACCGCCGGGCGTGCAACCGGAACCGGCCGGGATGTAACAGGAACCGACGAGTACGGGCGTCCGAGCAACACGACGGAACATGAGCTGACCGACGCGTGAGCTTCCTGCGTGCTGGCGCAGTAGGGACGACCGGTTGGCCGGCACTTAATTTCCAGCGCTTTTCCGGACGCGACACCTTAGGTTTCCCGGCCTCTCAAATAAGGTGACCGGCCGGCGGTCACCTTATTTAAGAGGTCGCCAGCTAGACCTCCAATACACCCCATTATACCTTTAATCTTTAATATATCCCATTATACCTTACCCCCATAATTTCCCTAAGATAGAGTCTGGGGTTTAGTTTCAGGTTTGGGGTTTCGGGTTTAGGGTTTCAGGCTTCGCGTTTAGAATTCATCTGATGATTTCCAGCAAACAGTTCATAAAAAGCATGCAAAGCAAAGAACTGCACAGGAAAGTTCACGGGGGGGGAAGGGGGGTTCTTGGACCAAGGATTAAGTTTCTAAGTAGAGGCCCGCCTGACTGGACGGAGGGTGCCCGGAAGCCTTTGCGAACCTTAAGCAAGACCAGGGAATCTTGGGGAATAATGGCGATTTCTAGATTACCTTCCCCTCGTAAGCCCCGCTCCCTCAAGGGATCCAGAACTGAAATTGAATAATTATTTGGGAACTTCTCAAACTCGTCGGCCCCTTTAGGGGATGCTTATAACATCTCTCAAGATAAGTTCCTTTTTAAGCTCAACAGGGACCACCCGAAAAGTTTCAGTATCCAGGAAAAGTTTCTGTTACGAAGCGGCCCTGGTTCCTGCTACGGGGCCTGCTGGTTCCTGTCACGAGGGCCCCTGTGGTTCCTGTCACGAAGTTCCTGTTGCGCCTTTTCCTCCTGGCCTTGAGGGCAGCCAGCTTCTGTTCGCAAGTACGTCATATTGAGCCAGCAAATACCACAAGGATGGTTGTCCTTGCTGGCAGGTTGGGCCATTCGGGCGATTCGGGCGATTCGGGTATGGTTCGCAACGTATGCGACATGACTTTCGGATCCTCATTACATACTTCTTGAGAGCATGGGTTTCGGTGTGCATGTGAAACAAGCCACGGAGGTCACTCACCCACCCAGCCGGGACAAGCCAGACACCCGCCCCTCCTCCACTCAGCCACTGAAGTCCTACCCCAGCCGCTCAGCCGCTCAGCCACCCAAGCTCTCCCAAAGGCTACTACGCCACTCCGCTTCTCCCTCTGCGCGGCTGCAGAAGCTGAGTGGCGTAGTAGCCTTTGCGAGAGCTTGAGTGGGCGAGCGGCGGGTGCCTGGCTTGTCACGGCTGTGTTACATGGGGGCAATCTGTTTTCACTTGGGCATACTCAGTCTGTTTCCGTGGCCTGGGGGACCACCATGATCAAAGCGGACTCATGCAGGCCCTACGACTGGCGCGAGTGTTGGGTCCTAGGGTTAATAAGATGCTACTGGAAGCCCTGTGGTCGCGAGATGGTCATGCGGAGGCAATCCTAGCGCAGTTAATGCACGCTGACCGTTCCTTAGGCCTGAAGGCCTCATGACGGTTCTTGATATAAGCAGGCACTTTATCTGACATGATCGCAGTCCTTCGTGGAACCTCCATCTGGAGCAGCAGGACTTTTAGGGCAACCTCCATTCAAAATGATAGCACTTTTTGGGAGTCTCCGTCTTAACAGACAGGATGTCTAGACGTCAAGTGACCGGATTTCCAGGAAAATCTTCATCGAGTAGGGTCGGAGTTCCAGAGCAACGTCCATATCATGCGACACTCAAGCTGAGAGGGTCAATGCTTTAAACATTTTGTCCTGACAGCGCCTAGTTTTGGTCTGTTCTCAGCCCCTACGATTAAGTATTCCGTTATTCGTCCGTAGTCAGATCTGCTTTGTAACAGAATTAAGGCCATCCGGAGCATCCTTGAAGCAAACCCCCAGGCAAACCCCGAAGCATACCCACAATCCAAACATCCCGGATTGCCCCCGCTAGTTCCGGAAAACAAAATAATGTGTTCAAAAACTCTGGGGACAAGGCTAGCCTCAACAATTTCAGCCCTCAGAAACGAAGAAGCGACAAGAACAAAAAGGGATACGCAGGCAACATGTTGCCCTGACGGTCAAACTCCGGACGAGTCCAAAAGCATCTAAGCATCTACTACTTCAATTTGGTACGCAGACCCCAGGCCCACACATGCCGAGCCTACAAGAGGGTAGCCTGCGAAGCCAAGAAATGGCATTCAACAAATGCCGTGTGAATAATCGCTTCCCACTAATAATAAACGACGTCCCCCCCCACCCCCGTAGTAATAAATAATCCGGTGGATCAGAAATTGTTTATTATTAGGGGGGCATACTTATTGAAAGGATTTGGTAGGGCCGCCTTTAAATTCCTTTTAAAATCAATTAACATTGAATTAAAATCCCATTAGAATCAATTTAATTTTACTTAAAATTCCGTTTAAAATCAATTAAAGTCGAATTAAGATCCCGTTAGAATCAATTGAAATGTGATTAGAATTCCTTTTAAAATCATTTGAAATCGCATTAAAATCCCGTTAGAATCAATTGAAATTTAATCAAAATTCCTTTTAAGATCAATTAAAATCGAATTAAAATCCCGTTACAAGGTGGCAGGATCTCTCGACGAAAACATCAAAAAAGGGCCCATGTCCAAGTCACCTCATGCTGGTGCCCTGGGCTGGGCGCATCAAAGCCACAAACTACTAACTAGCACGCTCCGGGCGTTTGGGGGGAGCAGTTTTTTCTGACATGTGCAGACAGGGAACCCCAGCAATTAGATGGGCTTGCAAGTAGAAAACAGCCAAAATCGTGCTAATACAGGAAGCACGCTTCTTTTCAGCAACTGCCGGCGCTCGTGCTTTATTGGTCTTCCACACCAGGGTGTGAACTGGAGCCGGCCACATGCCAGATAAGCAGGCACGCCCTTTAGACGAAGAGTTGTAATGCAGAGTTGCTAGTACCCTTCATAATAGGAGCATCTGGAGCGTCAGTCGCACAAAATATGTTGTAGTCAAACGTCGGTCTTTACGGCTTTGTAACAGGCAAGATCTGCAAAGTTGCGAATTGCATCATGTGGGAACTTTGACCGGCAGCGACTGGCACCTAGATTCCTCTCCTGCGTTTGCAATTCTACCAACTGCTGCCGGATATTCGCTTTGTCGTGAGTCAGGGACGCTGTGAACCGCAGAGGCTTGCAACGCGTGGAGACTCTAAGAACACTGGAGAATCCTCGGCCCTCTGAAGAAAGACTATATGAAACTCACATGCAAAAGGTTGACGAAAGCTCAGACAATGCAAAAACAGTTCATGTATCCAGCTGTAATGAGACTCGGATATCCATGACAGGGATACAGGAAGGAGCGTTTTCTTGGCATGCAACATGGCTTTGATTCCTGCTTCGTGTAGTCTTGATGCCTGCTGACTTGGAGAATTTTGCATCTGTTTAGGCAGACGCGTCTGTTGAAACGCACTTGCTATCTTCCAGGTTCCTCGTCATTTCTTACACCACCAGCAGCCTTTCAACTTCGCATGAGCACAGCTCATAGTGGGACAAATCACGTAGGCCCCTGCACGAGATCAAGACAGAGCATGCCACCAAAAAAAGGTATGGACTTGCAGAACCAATCAATCTTGCAAAAAATGCGGAAGCCATGCCATATGTGAGCGGCATTGAAGTTATACGAGCACCGCGCGGTGTCGCCGTGCTCTTCGAGAACTGCCCGGTGAGTCTCCGGGGTGACGTGAAAATGGCTGAAAAAGTCATTGTACCTCCGAAGACAAGCCAAAGAAAGCAAAGCCAAGACTTGCCTCCAGCTCAAGGCAAACTTTGTAGATTACCCGTCTGGTAATTGGTCGCCGTTCTCCTTTTGCAGCTCATCACTGACCTGCCAGCAGGAGCGTGTCAATGACCAGCTTGTCTAGATTGAAAGGCCAAGCTTACGACGGAGAAATCTCGGATAGATAGGCCGGTTTGCGCCAGAAGGAAAGGAAGGGCGATCAACATCCTTCAGGCGAAGATTCAGGGGAAGAGGCTTCGGGCAAGGACGCCGCAGCTAATAATATCTCAGCAAAGGTTCGGCAGTCTGAAGGAACCAAGCTCAAATGTATGGAGTTCACCTGGACAACCACACTCGGGCACCTAGTTTCTGAATAATGCAAGACCCGTCCACATTCTGATCATGTTTTGAGCCAGCGTGCAGGCGTACTGGCGTTGCCGAACAAGGATCACTTACTTCGGCGGCTTGGCTTGAGCCAACTCCTGCAAAATTCAAAGTTGCTTGGAGCAGTAGTAATGGACCATCTAACAGCCATAGCGGCCCTAAAAAGATGGACCTGCTGGGCCTTCTCCTTTTGACGCTTCAGTATGACTTGCATAGGGCGTGGAATCTCAGTGAAACTGCATTGCGGCATCGTGTGCCTTTAAATTGCCATGCCACAAACATGGGGTGAAAGCTCACTTTCGAGAAGCCTTACTTGCTTCTGCAGGATTTCAAGCATCAGGCAAACAAGATCTTGAAAGCGAGAGGGAAAGGCCCTCCACCACACAACCACCACTTGTAGGACCTACAGAAGGATGAAAAGCTAATGTCAAGAATTGGTACGGCGTTCAATACTTCATAGCTTGAAAAAATGTTATAGCCCATGAAAATATCATAGAAACCTGGCATTGTCTGATTGTAACATAATTAAGATTATACAGAAGTATCATCCTTAGAACCGCCCATCATGGCACCCCTCTGGGGGGGCGACACTTGATGCGTCCACATGTTCGCGAAGCTGCGCTTACTTTCGCTAACTTGACAATTTTTGTGTCGCTAGGAATCGTTACCAATGTTCCCTCTAAGCTCAACTAGTATGCCAAAGTTGTTCATTTCAAGGTATCAGGATGTTTAGTGCCTGCGGCGAAAAATTGTTGCTTGTCGCGATTCTAGAACTTGGGATCTTCATGTTTTATATCGCTTGGAACTGGGACACGTGCATTACTCGTACTACTGCCTTGACATCTATCGTCGAAATATTGTTGCTATTGTTTCCTGCCTTCTCTTTGACAGGCTTTGGGGACGCAGGTGGTTTGGGGAACCACGGTCAATTTTCAACTCGAGGAAAGCTTTGAGCGTCTAACGCACTTGTTCTGGAACAAACGTCGAGTTCACGAATCGAAAAAGCCACATGTCCAAAAAACGATTGCAATCTCCATCGCATCCGCCCTGTCCCTAAACCTAGCATCTGCTGAAAACATGACGGACGCACCGTTCTTCCGCCAAACTAAAACACAGAGGATAATTTTGTTTGTAACCTGGGTCATTATTTCTGCAAACAAAGATCAACGATGAAACAGACCTATGATGACTTTCAATCTGTCAGCACGCAGACCTACATCCCTAAGCTTGCCTTCCTGAAGCACCAAACCCCAGATTCTGGATTTTGCTGTGAAAGTATGTCTTTCTTCCCCGAATGCTTGCCAAAACGTGTCCTCATCGTGTCCTCCTTGAACGATGCAAAAAATAAACCGATCGGTCCGTGGGCGGACTCTGGAACTTCACCTTTCTCATGGCTGCAAACTTTCCGAATTGCAAATGCGTTTGATCCTATCGCAGTTGCCGTGGTGCACATCAACGTCATGCCATCGCTAAAGCTCTGTATGTTGACACCAAGGTCCGTCAACTTGCAGGCAGGAAATGGACATCTTTGTACTGCAAATGAAGTCCACCGGGCACTGTGCGATCCCCATTATCGCTTTTGACACCATATTTGTTTTGTCTCAGTTGTAAAGTGCTGCGTGCTGCAGCATATTTGTACTGGCCTTGTTCAGCCTGCTCCTGGCATTGGGGTCTCCGCAACATGTTCATGTCCACATATTCCGCGCTGAATTGTCTGCGCGCTTAGCCAAAATCCACGGGGACAGCCAAACTAGGTCCGCAAGATCTTGGCTTGGTCGCCGTATTGGATGATATTTATCTGGCAGCCCAAGGGCGGAAGCGTACTACGGCGGAGGCTGCCGCTTGATTTGTATTGTACAGCTTACACATGTGGAACCCTACTTAATATGTTCCCCAAGTCCATGTAATGAAAGCATCGAGCCTCCCCGCCAAACACGGAACAAAACAAACAGTCCTTAAGCCCCAAACATTTTGGTTTGGATAATAACATCAAATACCATAAGTGTGGACTTCTTCCTGGTTCTGGCTGCTTTCTAACAACATGCACTTAGTTTGAACCATGTGCACACTTCTTGCATCTTGTATAAAAAAATTAATGCCAAATAGTATTCGCATCCCTGATGACAACACATCTGCTTGTTCATTGCAAAACGATGGCCCACGTGGCACCTTATTTGAAACAATGTACAGCTGTCAGCCTGGAGTCTGTTGTCCTAATAAATTCCAATCCAACAACGCTGCATGCCTGATGCTTTGTGTTTTCTGTTTCCGCTTTGAAGGCAATTCGCACAATTGCCTACCCAATTCTGGCGCAGTTGCCTGCCTGGCCGCACCTTGCTTTGCGCAACCCGTCAGCGCAACGACACCTGACCTGCCTGCATGTTGAAGCCCCATGCCTGTACAGTGGGACATCACACCAGTAGGGCATAATTCCCTCAGGAGTTTTCTCCTGAAGGGTCACCCACCTGCTTATGGAAACCATGTGCTGAAAAAGACAGCCTGCCTGACACCTTTTTTGCTTGTTGGTTGGTGCACCATGTGCACCATGCCAGTAGGCTTGCCGCCTGACACGCCCGCTTGACACCTTTTTTGGACTGCGGCTTTGAGTCTTCGGTTCTTCTTGGTGGTGCTATCAGCGCCGCCTATCCCGCTTTTGCGCGCCCTGTCGCGACCATGAGCCTTCTACCCTTCTGTCACAAGGCATAATGCATAGGAGATATTTGCAGTAGGCAAGCTTGTGCTGCAGAGCGAAGCACTCATGGGAATCCCGCATGGACATCCCAAACGTGAACACTATCGCCAGTAGAATGCCAATGTTTGCCTGTGGTAAGAGTGTTTATTTTTTTTGTTGTCTGGTCTTTTTTGTTGTTTGGGCTTTTCGGGTGTCATTTTTTTTGCTGCTTGGGCGGGGGCGTGTTTTTTTTTTGCTGTTT
>CAJNIZ010018669.1:59213-70521 GCA_905231905.1 Symbiodinium pilosum
AGAAAAAAAAAAACACGGGTTCCGTTTGCCTGTTGCGAGCTACCCTGTTGAAGTCAACTTCCACAACCGGGGTTCCGCTCATTTGTTGGCTCATTGAAGCACCACAGACTGCTTATTGAAGCTCCATCTTGGGTACAGTTTCCATGCTTGACACCTGACCTGCCTGCTTGCCGACGCCTCAGACTGGTACAGTTGCAGGCCGGACACCTACCCCCTCGCCTTGCTGCTCTCCGTCCTTCAGCTGTCATGCCATGCTGCTCCCCTGCATCTGTCCTGTCCAATCTTGCTGTCCTCCTGCCCTGCTGTCCTACATGCTTGATTTGCCACTGCTCATTGTATATGCCCTGTCTGGATGGGGAGAAAGAAAGAGAGAGAGAGAGAGAGAGAGCGAGCGAGCGAGCCTGTGAGTGAGTGTTGTAACGAAGTGTGCTGCCAACACCGAGTTCTTCTCAACAACCACAACCAACAGCCAGCGCATGTTCTTTGAACACTACGCATTAGGAGATTGGATCAAGTACTTGTTAGATTTAATCTCCCAACAACAAGGAGAGAATTAGACAAGTTGCTGGTGCTAAGCCACTGGCACTTCTTGGCAGCTTTTGCTAGCCTTTGCAGCTAGTGTGCTTGCAACGGAACCAGCACTTGCTCGTTAGTTGCCTCCTTCTGCTCGATGCTTTGCCTGCGTCCTGCGCAGCCTCTGCTCCTGCGCAGAGAGCGCAGAGTGAGACTGTTAGAAAGCCATTCAGTCAAAGACTTTCCAAGCCTGGATCGGCTCCAAGCCTTCCCTTTCGGAGGATGACGCAGTTCGTGAGCCAGCCTTCAGCAAGGTGAACTACGAGGAGAGCAGCTTGGTGATCCGATTTGTTCAAGCTGTGGGTGACTGCATCAACATGCATCCAAATCTCCAAAGAGCTTGCTCTCGTCCAATCCGCCTTTGCCTGCGCTTCCGGACCAGGACTGTTGAAACCTGACGTTGAACATGTTCGTCAGCGTTGCCTTGGCACGCTCCTCCAACTCCCTGAGCTTCTGAGGCTTGGATGCGCCCAGCCGCTCCATGCGCTTGACAATGAAGCCAGAGAGTTGCAACTTGATTAGGAGAGGCTCATCCTAGGCAATCAGACATCTCCCCAGGCTTCAACAACGATTCTGTTCCACTCGCTTCAGATGCGCTCACGAGCTGAGGCGCACATTTCCATTCTTGTTAGACTCCAAAAGAGCAACAACGCGTCCGTTTACAGAAGTCCTGCTCTAACTCTGCAAACGACTCCAATGGCGGACCTGCACTTGCCAGACAGAGGCCATAACAAATTGCCGCTTCGTGGTACCAGGAAGCCTCCCTGCTCTCTAGTCTCCTCTATGAGCAAGTCCACATTCGTTGCCTCATCACTTCGTGACAGAAAGTAGGTGACAGGCACCGAAGAGCAAGACCGTATAGACGAAGCACAGAGAACTTGGAGAATGCGAAGTGTTTGAGACAAATAACCCGGAAACCCCCCCAAAAAAGCAGCACCGAGGGGCAACCAGCGCGAAGGGTCGCTTCCAGGAGGGCAGCCGGAAGGTCACGGGCTCGAGCCTGCTGCTTGGACGAAGCACGTTTGCATACGTTTGCACCTTTAGGCACCTTTTTAGATCTTTTCGGGGCACGCTTTAGGCATTCACGTAAGAAGCCAGTCTCCCAACCAAGACTGCTCCCTGAACCCTTCACCTGCTTTTACCTCTGCAGCGCCATCGCGCCTATGCTGCGATTTGGCTGCGTCATCTCTGCTTCCAGGTGGAGCAAACACAAGATTTACCTCAGTCACCAAATAACGTGGCCTAACACCATCCTCTCAAGCATTAACTTTTGAGTTTGCAGCCCCGCTTGACATGTCAAGCTGCGGCATGCGACATGGAGGAATGGAACTTCTTGCGCATGCCCGGCCACAACCATTCCAGGAGCGAAGGCCTCAGCCCGAAAATCCAAAAATCAGTTTATCTCGGTCCAACCTCGACCCCCCGCCTTCCTCGCGAATTGCCAGCCTGGAAGGTGAAATGGGCCTCAAATTGCACTCAAGTGTCACTGGCCAGTGAGGCATCTTCGAAGTACCCAGCCTCGTGAATTGATAGAGCGTCACAAAATGGATCCAGAATGATCTCAGCAAATTCTATCCTGAAGGAACACTTTGCTTCAATTAGGGACTTGTTGCAGATACCTCGAACCAGAGACAACGGAGGCAGATTGTGGCTGATAACTCTCCAGTTTACCCTGAGCAAGAATTGTCATGCACGCGCTTCTTACCCTTGCAAAACTTGACTCAGACCTGGGTTGATTCCTCATTCGCTCTGCATGTGGGGCGTGATTTCTGGCTGTTTGTGTTAAAGGCCAAGGCTCTCCGGCGTTGCGAAAGGCCTGTGGCGAAGGCCCGCAGCTGAAGTAATGGAGGAGTCACTGGATCCCGACGAAGCTACGGACTCCCTCCCATCGCGGCCATCGTCGTCTGGCACCACAGTAGCAAATTTAACGAAGCGTTTCAAGAAGCTTCCTCAGGCCTAGCCTTGGTGGTCAGGATGGAAGATGCCTTCCCCACGGGCAGAAGCCTCCAAATCTCACACAACCCAATGTCCTTTCACCTGTCTGTCAGAATCCTTCAAGCTTGTTAGGTTAGTTACATGCTTGGCTTGTAGATACTGGTACATTATGAGGGGAAGCTTTGCCTTTTCTCTAGCAATTTGGTTGCACAGGCACAGCAGATGTGCTGCGCCCTGGTGCGACTGGCTGCTTAGCAGCCAATGGACGAACCGCTGAAAGCAGCAGCAAGAAATGGCATAGCTAGCGAACGCTAACAATGTACCGTACTGCTCACGCCTGTTGTCGCATTTGCAAAGTCTTGAGGGTCATGACTTCCTGCAGGAGCTATACTCCGTGCTTCTTGTGCTATCTGGCATGCCCAGTGTTCTGTCGTTTCTGTCCTCTGAGTCCTCCGGGCTTCCCCGTGCCGTGCTAAGCGGTGCGGTGCGGAGTGATGAGCGCCTACAGGCAAAGAAAACCATGACAAATTGTGTCCAGGCTCAGGCCAAGGTCAAGGGCCCAGCGCACTTCCCGAGGTGTCCGAATTGGACGCGGTCGCTGATGCGTTACTTTCTGCCTCCAGGCCAAGGCTGGTTCCATAGCAGATAGAAGGGCTTGTAAGTTTGCAGGTAAGGCTTGCGAGGTGAAGGGACGATCGACCATGTCGAGAAAATGGAGGGTTTTCGTCCTTTGAATATGGGAGGATCAATGATCACCTCTGTAAGCCACTGTTTTGTGTTGGGAGTGACCTTATTTGGGGCCTGAGAATAACTGGGGTTTGAGCTCTAAGGCGACCAGTATGGGGGCAAACCCATAAAGTAAAAAATCTTGTAGAACTGCAAATGGAAGAACAGCAACACCCGCTGAAGGGTAACATTCTCTTGCGGCAAGCTGCTTTGGGGCTTTGCTATTGCTATGGCTGATTCTCCTCCTTTAATTACCATTGTGACTTCTATGCCTACTGCGACAGCGACGAGACTGCCACGACAACGAGGAGGAGGATCAACGCAGTAATTGCAAACCATGAAAGACATGCACATCATGCACGCTGCTTCTGCTGCTGCTGCGGCTGCTGCCGCTGCTGGTGCTGCGGGTGGCGGCGGCAGCGGTGGTGGTGGCGGTGGTGGCGGTGGTGGCGGTGGTGGTGCTGCTGCTGCTGCTGCAGCTGCTGCTGCAGCGCTCTTTGCCACTCCTCTTGCCATACTTTTACCACTCCCATGCTCCAATAACGACAATGGTCATTGCCCCGCTTCAGCTACTGCTGATGACGTTGCTAGTGCGCACGACTGCAATGCGTGCCTCTACCAAAAAAGCATCTGCATTCTCGATACTATCAGAATAGCTACTGTCAGACTCTCGCATAAGTCGCAGCACTCAGGCCTCCGAGATGCCGATAAAGTGACCCCGTTTCCCATTGGGACCTAGCGGTACATGTGGCACCACGGCACGTTGCTCCACTTCAACTGTCGATACGCACCCGGGACACATATGTGGAACAGCTCCACGGCAACCAGAAGACCATGACCTGATGTAGGAGACTTGTCACGTCTACAAATAACCAAACCACAAACATAGCGCCGGACTGTCTGTAATATGTACAAGTAAAGAAGTTGGTGGGGGCATCCGTGACCTTCCCACACAATCTCACAATGCTTGTGCTGTGCTCCCCACATGCACTGTCAGCATTGATAACGGCAATGTACAGACTTCACAAGGCAAAGCATGATGAAGCTGCATCGACCGCACCTGGAAGCCTGCGTAAATGGCGGCAAGTTTTCTAGCTGACCACTGTCAATGCCTGCGAAAGAAAGCCAAGCAACTTTCCGTGGCCAGAAACAAACAGGCAGGGTGGCAGGGCTAGCTTGAAACTGTCCCGCCTGTATCAGCAGCAACCTGTTACATACCAGAAGCCATACCACTTTGGGTTTTCTCCACAGCTGGCATGACTGAAAGCTTCAGCACACAATGGAAGCCTTGATTGCAGACTCAATGAAGACTTGAAAGCGCTGGGTGTCGCGGGGAGCCATAAAGTCAAGAAAAGCCCGACCTGGCAGTCGAGTTCGCAACATAGATCATGAATTGCAAAAAGGTGGCATTACTGTTTGAGAAGTTCTTGGTGCAAGATTGACCCCTTCCATAATCCGAAAAGGCAGGTTCTGAGCATTGCAACCAGGAAATTCTTGGAAACCTCCCAGCGACGAACCAATAAATTGAACCACTCAATTCCTGCGTTTCTTGGAATCATAGATTGGAGATTCAGGCTCCATTCAGGGCAAGCGAAATAAGTTGGAGACAAAATTGTATGAGCCCCAAAGGTACTGAGTAATCAGTTCATGCGTCGCTGAGGATAGCAAGATTTGCAGGAAACATCCTTGAACTTACCTGCTGTCTTATCCGCTAGTCCATATGGAGCTTACTATGACTGAAGCTTTGCATTGCACTTATCATCCCAGGACTGAGGAGCAAGGACAATGCCAAATGAAAAACTGATGGGCTCGAATACTTGAGATTTGAGACGATGTGAGGCTCAAAAACTTGCTATGGTTGTTGGGCACCAAGACGTGCCTGCCAGCATCTGACGCTTTTAAGAACCAGATGAGAAGTCCAGACTGCCCCACCATGAACGTGTTAAAATGGAACGCGTCCCATCAAATTCAGAATTGCCAGTACCCTTATCCAGCAAGAGAACCTTTCCTCAACAGCTCCATCAAGGTCTACAACTGGCCTTCCAAAGCAAATGGTGAGCTGCAGCTCATCAACAGCTGGGCCAAGCCTTGACAGCTGGAAATGCCGCAGTATACACCAATCATTACCGCCGCTCGCAGAAAACCCCGCCTCTGTCATGCGAGATGATTTTGAGATCTTCTCCAAGCAACACCTGCAATGGTTAAAATTGGCAACTCATGAAGCCGACGTTTGGGATGCTGCTCAGGAAGCTGCCTGAGCATCGCAAAGGACGGCCAACATCCGTCGGGCGGCAGAATGTTCTTGAAAGAATTGGCTTACATCCTTTGACAATCAAGCCACAATCCATCGACTAGCATATGTGCTCCTAGTCACTGCTAGGGCGCCCAGCTTCCACTGGGGACGACAACAGCTCGGCCAAGCTTGCTTTCAAGAGCACGACTGGGATGACGGAGAGGAGGCTGGTCCCTGATTGGCATGTGGCAAGGAGCCAAGGTCTCTACCTCATGAGCTGCGCCTAGCTCAAGGATAGCCATACTAGACAGCCAACTCCACTCCTCTTGCAACCTTCGCTGGCAAGTAGCGCACAGGCATGCTGTACACTGCTGTCACTCTACCAAACGAGAAGAAAATTAGCATTGTCTGCAGCTTGAAGGCAGGATCCGGATGAGCTGCACAATGCTGGCAACTGAATTGATGATGATAACGAATCCTTGACAGCAAGGTGGACGGATTGAGGGATTCAGCCAATATGAAGTCTGAGATTGTATCTATCACATATGAACTTCAAACAGCTTGGCATGCTGCCGCTTTAGATTACTCTAAGAGTCTGCTGTCCAAAAGCATCGAGGAGGCGCAAAGCCGCAGCATGATCTTTATGGGAAGCCTGTACAAAAGCAGCATCTCACATCAGCCATCCAAGACGGAAAACTTTCATCTGGGGCCCTGTCATCATGGTAATGGAGGACAAGTCGGACAGAATCGTGTGTAGAGCTCCGAGACAAATCTCGAAGCAACTCCTTCAGCGATGATATGTTGTGATGCAGGTATGGCCAAGAAGAGAAACAAATGACTTGGGTGCATTCAAGTCTCATTTTGTACAGCTGCGACATTTGAACCGTCCATCTGGAAGAAAAGATCGCAAAACAGAACGTAGCACCGAAGATTAGGTAGTCTTGCAACAGCTGGATGCGGCTGCTCCTGGCAGACAGTAAGGCTCAAAGGCAACATCAGCACTGCAAACAACATCAGACAGCAAACGCAACAGGTTAGGCTCAACCGGTTGCTTGAGTGCTGCAACCTCATTTTAGCAGGCCATGCAGCATGAGTGCCAGATATTCGATCTTTCTGGAGAGACACAAGATCAAGAAGGATCTGAGGTGCATCAAAGGAGAATCAGAAAATGGGTGAAGTCTTATGGCATTGCATACGGCTCGCCTCCGCAAACCCGACGAAACATCCAGCAGCCTCTGCTGCGTTGTGATGTCATTCCAGGGGAACCGATCCGAAAAACATCTCATAATAGGTTAAAAAGATGAGCTTTTTCATTCCTGGCTCTTATAGCATCTGTGGCATACGCACATGAATCTTTCATCTGCCGATCTGCATCCATATGAACTTGCAGCAGGTTTTGATTGGGTCAAGCGGGAGATGCGCCAGACAAAACCCAGGTATCTTGATCTGAGTGCTGACAAGATTCACAGCAGCAAGTGTAAAGCTGCCCAACACTGCAGCAGTCCTTTGCAGAAGGGCGCTGAGGCGCTGAGTGCTAATGTGGGGATCGCGTTTGAGCGGCAGACAGCTGCCGCGCCAAGGGCAATTGCATCTCCCGGAGCTTGTTTTGAACCGCTGCTTCCTGACCAAGGATCAACCCGCTTTGACGTAGTATCCTGTGAAAGGTGGCCTTCTCCTCGTCAAGGGTAGCAAGACCGTGCACAAAAGACTGAAACCTGCGCACAGCTTGAACCAGAAGGATTGCATGCATTCATCGATCTTGCCAAGGCATCGGCGTCCCTATGCAGCGCCTGCCATTTGCCTGCGGCCAGACGTCATGTGGGTGTGTTAGAGGCTGATTGTTGCAGACGGCTGGCGCCGCCTGCTGTAGCATGCAAATGAAACGTATGTGACAACCTTCTGTCCGTCTTGCATGCAATCTGACTGGCAAGGCCTGCCAACACCATGACAAAATGATGATCAGCAACGCGAGGACAATCAACTTCTCCAGCAGCAAGTTTGATACGAACCCAGCGACCTCGCACAGCCCCTCTGCGACATCTGCTTTTGCAATGGAAAGCTCGTACGCGCAGACTCATGCTCCCGTAAACAGCGTGTAGAGTGGTTTCGGCAAGCTGCATCCCATCTCATCGCATTCCACATGTCTATGCTGAACTTGCAAGATGTCCAGCACTGCGTGCAGTGAATGCTCATACTGCTATCAGCACTTCTACAGTCATGCTCAACTTGCCTGCACAGATGACTTGAATGATGCAATCCGCTAACCACCAGCTCAGCCACAGGACCAGCTGCCTTCACGTGCTATGCTGCAAGCATGTAGAGTACCGCATCACGCACAAGATTTTCACAATGTCGCTGAACTGTGAAGTCGCAACGTTTCACGGCTTTTCGTTCTGAGAGCTTGGAGCTGACACCTGCCATCAGCTCAGTCATTATAGCAAAAGACTGGATTTCGTGCCATCGTTTCGGCCTGGCTAGCACCCATGCATATCTGCAGAGGTGAAACGCCACAGGGTATACAGAGGCTGATGAAAACCTAAGTGACAGCAGCACAAGCGAATGCAAAGCGCATCTTTCCATCAGCTGCCGCCAAGCTGCACATGTGATCAGGAAGCATGCGAACCCAACAATCACATCCTGAGCAACAACTAGACCAGACTCTTGCAAAAACAGCTTAAAACCTGCTCAGCAAGTGCCAGAATGTGAACGAGTCACGGAGTTGGCCTTACACCAGTCATCGAACCTTTGTAGGCTGCTGTCATTGAGGGGTGTTCCTCTCTGGTCTCAAGTGGCGGCAACACTTTTGTTAGTTGCATGATTTTAAAATTCCAAGGCTGGTGGCGTCGCGGAATTGGAGCTCCCGGTGCTACTGGAATTCCTCCTTGATTCATGCAAAGCACTCCGTTTCATCTTGCACGTGTAAACCAGGCGAGGCTCTGCATCAACTGGAACAAGAGCGCCTCGTTCTCAGCCTTTCAAACTAAAGTTGTTTGACACAATTGTCCTTGAATCCACACATTCGAGGACTCAAACGTGTCACGCTATGAGAATATTGCCTGTAATTCGCGAAGCCGTGGTGACATCACAGCCTGCAAGGATGAGGGATTTGCCTGTTGATCACTGCAGCATGCCGTCGCTGAGTCGCACAGGATCCATTTCCACAATTTGTCAGCTAATCAAGACATGGGTCTCAGGCCTCCATGTCATGCATGATGGCCAATCGGCGCGGTGCCTGCCTGATGCTCCACATGCCAATGTCGCAAGATGCTGTACAGTACAGTCCGACTGCACATGCCCAAGCCACTGCTGATACATCTTCTCCATAGCTTCCGTGTATCTGCACAAGTCTGACAACCAGCACCACGTACCCACATGCAAAATGTCATCTCCCTGACGCCAATGCACAGAGGCCTGTTTGCATCAGCTGCCGCTGAATGAACCCCTCGTTTGAGTCCATCCTGGGCCAAGGGGCTGCAGCTCTTGTGCATGCCTTTGTGATGCGATGAGATGTGACACAACAAGCACACAACATTGCAACCTGCTGACAAACTTCAGGTGCTGCAATGGACACAAAAGGTCTCTGCAAAAAGAAACGCGTGCAGATCTGTTAGCCACGGCATGTGCAAACTTGGAGAGCTGCACTAGATGACGTTTAGGTGGGATCTGCTTGAACAAGGGTACATCGTGCAATCAACCGCAGGAAAAAAGCGTGAAACCTCACCTGCTGGATTTCTGGAGTCGCCGCGATGTTGAACGACTCATGCAACTTTTGGGCGAATTGCCCACGCAGGAAGCCATTAAGCATTAAGTTCTTTGCCCAAGGTCGGGTTGGGTCTCTGCTTGGACGATTGAGCAAAGTTGACGGTGCTCCCTTTGGCTTGCATTCCCCTGGTCTCAATACTGGGGTTGCAGACACGCAGGCCTCTCGCTGGCAAACTCCATGGACTCAAGCAAGCTGCCAAGGCGGAGGCAATGTAACCACGACACAAACCATAAAAGCGCGATTTCCCTTTCTACTTTGTTCATCATTGATGCTCAGGGAACTCCTTTCTTGGCAGAGACCCACAAGGCCGGGCGTCAAGGGCTACCTGCTCTCAAGATACTGTAGAAGACAGCTTGAATCGATGCATGTGTTTTTCCGTTGTGCCAAATCCACCCGAATGTGGCATCATTTGCACTCTGCGGTAGCCCTAAACGGACCTGATAACGTGAAATCCCTACAATTTCCAGGCTAACCACAAAACAGCCTGAGAACATGGCACTTGAGAAGAAGTGGTCCCCAAACTGCAAGGGCTACCCGTACTGTGACCGCCAACGATTACAGGGATGTGCGAACCTTGACAAGCACTCAGTGTCAACGTTCCCTGGCGATGCGCAAGAGCAACAGTGGCCTGTGCACTTGTCAGTTTCCTCAAGGGTTTTCCCAATGACAAGGACCCTTCAGTCGGCCGTTTAGAAAGGTCTCAGAAAGCTTGTAGAGGTAGAGTGAAAGGAGGAGGCAGCCAGGCCCAAACAAACAAAATTATGGATTTTAAATGTCAACTCCAGAATTGTTTTTTGTTGGCACCGCTGCCTCCTCCTCCTCCCTTAATGGCTTCCAGGACAAGCCCCAAGTTGTCGGAAGGCTAATCTAGGGTCCCCGAGCTCTGTTGGCGTCTCGGAGAGTCCTGTTTTTGGGTAAGGGCCCGCCTAGCACTTGGAACAATCATCGGATAACAGACATGCGTTTAACAAAGAATCTTCCGACATTCTTTGAGGATTCGAGCAAATCTTGCCTATAACAACTTGCCTACGAACTGAATATACATACTGACCACACTAGGAGATACATTAGCAAACATATTGTTGTGTTATATTGTGTGATACTAGTTGGCAGTTTGCCAGCCTAGCCATATCATGCTTAAACCATTACTACAGATGGAATGTGCCTTTGAACTATACCAGAGTTAGTGTGACAAGTCTTCTGTGAAGGTCTCTACCAAGTTTCCTGAACTAGAACAAGTATGTATAAACATTGTAGTTAGATTATTCATACGAAGGTATATGCTGCTAGTAGATAGAACTTGAATACGTGGTCTCTTCGCTTTGCCTTCAACTGGGAATGACATACCCCAAGATTCTTGTATTAGGAGAGTATTCCTCTGATAGCATCGGGAAAAAACGACCTATTCAAGTGCACTAGATCACTCATCATTAGTTTGATTCATACAATGAATATGACTGACATTCTTTACATGACTTTGTTATACTCATTGTATGGAGAGACGGCTGCGCTAAACGAGTATATGCTCATTATGAAACTGAGTCACAAATATGATTTTACCGGAAGCTTCTTGAAATTCAATTGAGGTGCTCGTGTTACGTTAAAGCGCACACCACTACTAAAAAGATTTAAGCTAAGTTGCACTCATAGATTTTCAGGTATATGGTCCACGATTGGTTCTCAAATTGACAGAAAATATTTTGGCAAGAACACCCTAAGCGTAAATATGCGAGAGTGTCGGCGTTGGGCGGGATTACGGGTCCGCAGCCACTTGCCCAACTTGCCCCACTTGCCCCACTCGCCCCACTCGCCCCACTTGCCCCACTCGCCCCACTTGACCCACTTGCCCCGCTTGCCCCCCTTGCCCCCCTTGCCCCACTTGCCCCACTTGCCCCACTTGACCCACCACTTGCCCCACTCGCCCCACTGGCCCCACTTGAGCCACCACTTGCCCCACTAACTTGACCCACTTGCCCCACTTGCCCCCATTGCCCACTCGCCCCACTCGCCCCACTTGCCCCAGTCGCCCTACTCGCCCCACTCGACCCACTTGTTGCCCCACTTGCCCCACTTGACCC
>CAJNIZ010018680.1:0-10339 GCA_905231905.1 Symbiodinium pilosum
TAAATCCTAAGCGCTAAACCCCAAAGAATCCCGGAGCCTAGGACTTCTTTGTGTCGGAGGTCGTCCATCGCCTCGTGCCTTTGAGATCGCAGGTGGAAGCCTCAACACACGAATCCGGACTTCAAATCTGGGGTTTCCCAAATTCGAGGGGACATTACCCCAATAATGGAGGATCAAATGGACAAGACAATGGAAAATGAAATGGACTCTGGGAGTATATAGTGGATTATAGGGGCTAAGGCTTTCCCAAAAACTGCGCGAACCTTCTTGGGGTCCCCATATCAAGGATTACATTATGTTTGGGTCTACATTGCGGTCCCCCTTTATGGAAAGCATCAAATCTAGTATCACTTTCGTTTTAGGCTCATGTGGAAACCCTAAGCCCTAATATGGAAAGCACCAAATCTTGTATCACTTTCGTTTTAGCCTCATGTGGAAACCCTAAGCCCTAAGACGGTTTACATGGTAGGGTCAGCGTCAGGTCTTACGGCGCAGGATTGATGGCTTAGGGTTTTAGGAGAGAGGGTTTAGGGTTTAGGATTCAGGATTTTAGGAAGACAGTTAGGGTTTGGGATAGGGGCCTGGGTGTAGGGTTCAGGGGTTTGGCGGTCAGCGTTAGGAGTTTAGGGCTTAGGGTTTAGGGTAGCATATATGGAAAGCCGATAAAGCTGGATGACAGGAAGGATGATTATAGGCTCCTATACTACGCCCTCAGCCCTAAACCATGAACAAATAGGATTTGATCAAAGGTCCTAAACCCTCAGCTCTCAAGAGCAAGTGGGGTTCTAATTGCGTAGGGTTCCAAGTCTCAATGAAGATTCGCAGTCTCAACAATCTGACCCCAAACCCCAAGTACTTGCAATAGACATAGAGAATAAGGGTCGTTTGGGGCTTTTTACGGCCTTTGTTTTCCCGGCAGCAAAGAGCTTAGAGACGCTGACACTCTGCATGCTACGTTGCAAAAACCCCTTTTGTCTGTGCAAGCATCAGCTAGGGGGGCTGTTTAGGGTTGAGAGTTTAGCTCTTGAGGTCCAAGGATTTTGAGGTTCAAGGTTCAAGGCTTTTTTTTGCGAGATCTTGCTGACGGACAGTAACCCAAAACCTCCACGCAATGGTGATAATCCATCAGCCCTAACCTCTTAACCTGTGATCTGAGGGAGTAAAAGCAAACAAAGGTTTTAGGGGCTTGGGGTTTAGGGTTCAAGAGAAAGGCATTAGGTAAGGGATTAGAATCGTACCCCGCAAAGGTACCCCGCCAGCTTTAGAACCCTGCTAGGCCTTCTTAAGCCCCATAGTGCTCATTAGCTCCTTAAGCCCTGGGGGAGTGATACTTTTTTGGGGGGTGGGGTACTATGGTAACTCCTTACTAGGGGCTCAGGGCTTGGTATCGGGCTAATGGTAAAATATAGGTTTAGGGTTTAGGGTTTCTGTGACTCCTCTAAACAATTCAGCCGGAAAGCCTTAAACAAAAACTGTTCCTAGGGTGCAGGGCTTTATGAGGCCTCAGGCGTTCTCATTGTTCAGGGCTTCAAACGGTTTAGGGTATGTTGAGGTTTACCCTAAACCCCAAGACCTGAACCCTAAGTTTAGGGTGTGTTGTGGTTTGGGTTTTAAAGTTCATCCAGGGTTTATGTTTCTCAGCACCGTGGCAGCCAAACCCACACGTGCCAGAAGTGGGCCTCTCGTCCCAGTCTCCGGTGTTGTAAGCCTCCAGAAAAACCATGTATCGTAGCCATTCTGCCACACGCACACCACATGAAGCTGGCGACCTCACCCAACCTCAGCCAAACTTGCTGCCTGCACAGAATGCAGGTGCAAAATGGCCTACTATGGACATTCCCCAAAACTGTCCCTATCCCTAGGGATTCGAGTAAACAAATAATACCTACATTGGGCCCTAAAGGTTGTAAATATTACCAACGTTGTTTTTTTGGATCCCGAGGGTATATCAGCCCAAGCCAGGACCCGCTGAATCCGCTTGTAATCCCCGTATATATGTCCCTGGGGCCCGTCTGGAGTCTCTGATTTGAGCCAGCCAGAAAAACCTTAGACCTCAGCATCTAAATGAGATCCCGTTGCAAGAGTCCTTTGATGAAGGTTAGAGCCCTGTGCATGGAAGTCAGTAAGCCATACTTGCCCTGAGCCCTAAGGTCTATGAATAGTACCTACTTGACGTTATGTGGGTGCACACGGTAGCATGCTGGGGCAGGGGGATTCTTTTTTTTGGTCGACGTACCTGCGCGGGAAAACAGTTGCCAATCAGAGGTCTCCAACACTCTTCTCTATCGGATTGGCGAGATTCTCGGCAATCACGCGGGAAGTTCTCTTAGAATTAGGGTGCTCTTGGTACCCCCAATAACTTTTTTCTAACCCTGTAAGCAAAAAGGGCACAGAATTCGAATCATCCATGCAGAGCCAAGGGAAGTAACGGAAGTTGAGATCCAGGGTTAAAGTTTTCTGAGAAGTGTGAAAAGCTTCTTCAGGGGCTCTCCAACCTTGTTCATGTTGGGGTTTAGGGTTTAGAGGTTTGCCAGGCCTGTGTCTTCGAACTTGTGCTAGAGTATTTTGGTTTCGCTGTCTTATGGTTGAAGGGCTTCAGTCAAGCAAACAATTGGGGTTAGGGTTTACGGTTTAGGTTTGTTTTCTTTCTGGAGGGCTTAGGAGAGGATAGGTTCCGAAGCCAAGGCCTAACGCCTGCTTCCTAAATCCTTCAGCGATGGAACTGAAATTTACTTGGGGAATAAGGGAATACAATCCCCGTAGAATCCCTACATAATATATTCCCGTTTTCACGTTTTTGAGCCGGAAAGTAAAGCCCGACACCTGAATCCAACAGCTGCCGTATCGTGCAGCAAATGCAGGAATGGCGCTGGCCCGTGCTTCGCACGTGAAGGTGCCGTTGCCTGACCTGGGTCTCAGGGCTTAAAACCCTAAACCCTAAACCTTAACCCTAAACTTTAAAACCTGACGTTTAGGATTCAGGGGTTCAAGATATTGGATGCTCAGGGTCAGGCAATGGCTTGGGGTCATGATTGTGGCTAGGGTCTTAGGGTTTGGGGTTTAGGGTCTTTGTGTTTCTGGAAAGGTTCATGGGTAGGTTTTGAGTGGCTCCTGGTACGTATTCCCCATGATTAAACTCCTTTAATACTCCCCTATATACTTCCTTTAAGCACCCTAAACCCTAAAGACAAGGTATAGATCTCGTTCAACCCATAAGGAGTATACTCCCTTGAACGACCCCCCAATAAAGCTTCAGACCACTTGGAACCACTTGGAGGTTCATAGGACTCAATAGCTACTTTTGCCTGGAGGTTTCCAACCTTTGGCACTTTCCGAACTGCTTCCCCCCACAACCCTACCTTGGATCCCGGAAACTTTTAGGGTTTAGGGTTTAGAGGTTAGGGTCTGTAGGATTCAGGGTTCAGAGTTTAGGGTCTTGTCTTTATGGTTTAAGGGTAAGCGAGGACCCTTATGTCTAGATGCTCGTATCAAATCATAAGCCGAATGGTAACCTGGACTCAAGGTAAGTGCTACACTTGGCTTCTTTCGCTCCAGTTACGTTGAGGGACCTTGAAGCTAGGTCATATAGTATATGCCCTAGACAGATAATCCGATAATCACATGAAAACCCTGCTTTAACCCTTTGGAATTAGGTTCCCTAACCACTAAGTCACCTCAGTGCCCCATAAAGTCTAACTTCTTTCTTTGTCAGGGTCCCTGCAGTGCCAGGAATCCCACAACTGCTTAATGATGCTTCAGGGGAAATGGGGAAGTAACTGTCCCCGTATAGTCCCTATGCACATGCACCCCTCTTATACTTTGACGATCGGATGACCTTCTGAACACTATCCCAAAAACCCCTGCTAGAAGCCCATAATCCCTCTCACACAATCGACCTACTGGATCTCCCGCCGCCCACTAGAATCTTGGAAATTCACTGGTAGCTACCCATTACTGGCCTTGTAGCCTTGATTACAATTATACAATTATAGCCACCTAGCTGCGTTTATAGTCCCCTTTAAGTAGATAGAAGATGGTGTATGCGGGGATCTTATTATAAGCTACCCAAAGCCATATTCTATCTACCTAAGGGGACTATACATCGGTTACCCTAATTACAAGGACGTTCAGAACCGCAGGAGTGATTGACACTCATTAACATCCAGTAGGGCCCTTAAATTAGTCCAGGTGGCATTTTGAGATAGTAAGACATTCGGTTCCTTTAAAACTAACGTATTACCCCATATAATTTATAATCCCAGTTTCGTGTCATGTTCCTTTTCTTTCTCTGTCTGACGTTGCGTATAATAGGTATCCAAAGTACCCACCCACCCCCCACAACCACTAGATAACTTATTTAATGCATTTGGTAGTTTGGGGTTTAGGGACCAACACTCATGTACGTCTCACCGTTTGAGGGTAGCTAAACGCAACCGAGTTCTTACGTACTGGCAACCTCCTACCGCAGCAGCTTTCCCCAGGTAGGCTTACAACTCGAAACCCTCAACCCAGAACCCTAGAAATTCCGAAGCATGAACGCAAGGATGAGCATCCAGAGAAGATGTGCCAGGATAGTTATGCAGATAAACAGAATGCCATCTTTTGCAGCTATATAGGGTCCAGCGCCTAGGGTATTCTAGGTCGCAAGGTTTGACAGGACATGTGCTAAGGTTTTGTGCTTCAGTCAGGGCTAGGGCGACCTTTGGTCGCAGAAGTGCTCGTTTCTGGCTCAATGTGCTGGTAGCCGAAATGCCTTAGCCTAAGCCCTAAACCTCAACCCTGCACCTAAGCCCTAAACCCCAAAGCCCTAAACTTAAGCCCTAAACCCCAAACCCTGAGCCTTAAACCCCAAACCCTAAGCCCTAAACATAAGCCCTAAACTAAACCCTGAACCCTTGTAATGACAGCTATCGATCCGTAAGTTTCAACACGCAAAGGCTCAACTCCAGAATCGAGGCCCTCAAGCACATCTGCAGCCGCAATTGCCTACAGTTTTACCAGCTATGGCTTAAGGTTTAGGGTTTAG
Organism: Symbiodinium pilosum; assembly: GCA_905231905.1. Lineage (NCBI taxonomy): Eukaryota > Dinophyceae > Suessiales > Symbiodiniaceae > Symbiodinium > Symbiodinium pilosum. Next base: position 5,027 of record CAJNIZ010018680.1, read on the forward strand.
AGAATTGGTTAAGAGGTAATTGCGATTAAACTGTAGGTACTCGGGGTTACAGGTAGACCCCTAAAGCCAACAGCCCAAACCTCAAAACACACTCCGAGAAAGGGTTTCCGACCACAATTCCAAGATAAGAGTCCGGGATGACCCTAAATAAGATGCCTAGGCAATTCTGGTAACTCAGCATTGTTCGGTCATGTTTTTTTTTGGGGGGTGTATCCACTGTATGCAGGTGCTGTTGGCCATATGCGATCCCCTCGGACGTCTCGAGCGACGATTTATGGAGTTGCTTGGCTTAAAGCGATTTGTGGAATGGTTAGACAGAGATAAATTGTTTGACTATGGGATAGAGTATCTGACATAAGCTTGAAGGTGAGATTGATAGATATCTAGTAGCCACCCGAGTCTGTAGATAACATCCACTTTGGACCCTAAAGTTCCTACCCCAAGCCCTATTATAAACCCTAACCCTAGACCTTAACCCCTAAGCCCTATTAATGGTACCTACTTGGGGCTATTGAGACGCCTAGGTAGGGCAGTTGGCCTGTCACTTGCGTCGGGGCGCCACCTCAACTTGCACCCTTACACCCCAGACCGTCACAAGACTTGTTTATGCGTTAGTGTTTAGCAAGCCTTGTTATGGGGAAACTGGACTACTTTGAGCCAAAACGGTTTGAAATTACCGGAGATTGTGCCATAATATTATCCTCCCAGTAAACAACGGCTTTGAAAAGATGCCAGTTCCAAGATACCATCCCCATGTTCAAGCTCCGACGCTACCTCAGGAGAACAAGCCTATGTTCATAAGCTCAAAGGCTTTAAGTTTGTACCTTTCGGGTTTGCAACCTTGGGTTGTGGGTCCTAAATACCTCAATGAAGGGCGATATTTCAAGGTTTAGAGATCCAAATTCAAGGGTGCAAACCTTAGGGGCATGAAGGAAAAGGCCCTGAGGAGCGCTGACAACTCAAAGCCCTACTCTTGCCCAAACTTACGCAGTTCAGGTTCGAGGGTTTAGGACTTACCCCCAAAACCTTGAGCCCTTTGAATCGAAAGCCTAAAACCCTAAGCCTTTTGACATTGTTGGACATGTTTTGTTTTGTTCCGAGTATACTAAAACCCACCAAGAAATCTGATTCAGGACCGCAATAAAGAGCCGAACAAATGAATGTTATGTGGCTGTTCCCACAAACGGGCCTTCAACCATAAACTGGCCTTTGGTTAGCTAGGAATGAAGGAATAGTTCCTTATAGTAGTCCTCATATAAACCAATATAGTAGTTTCCATTTTCTTTTCCATTTCTTCCAGCTTACCAAAGGCCAGTAAACCTTTTTTGGAAGTGAAATCCCTATATGGCAAGCCCCTGAGGCCTGGCATTTATTCGAAATCCTACATGACTTTAGGTTTAGGGTCTAGGGCTCATAGCACCACAATTTCCATTGTAGAGACTATTTAAGGTCACACCAGAGCTTTTTCTTCTTTTTTGTGTTTTAAATAGAATTCCTTTAGCCCTTGCATAATCCAGGTTTCCATGTCAATGGCCATTTCCCTTTCCATTTGATTCGCCATTGTCGCATTTTCTACGTAGCGTCATACAGGAGTGTTAAGGCTGTACTCCTGCAAGGTTGATTTATGGGGCCTAGAACGGGCACCTGACCCTGAGATCCTCTTACATCTGGTATATAGTGTAACTCAATATTCAAACGCAAGCCAGGGGCATAGCCCTGCAAAAGGAGTGTATACTATCCTGTCTTCCTTCGGCTGCAACGGGCCTTTCAAGATACAGAATTGCTCTTAGGAACACGATCTAAGACTAAACCTTAAGCGGATCATAGCCTTTGCTCCCTGACTTAATTGCAACTGTGGACTCTGCCAGTACTTCACAAGAAGCTGACCTAGTTAAGCAGGTTTTGCTACTGCCACGACAACTTCGAGTGACGAGGATCAAATTAAACTCAGGGGTATACTTTTCAGAGGAATCTAGCAGTTGTGCGGTTGAGGTTTAGCAGTCAAGATTTGAATTGGAGGAGTGTGCACTCTTCAGCACACCGGAAAAAACGACACCCCGCACGCATGAACTGCTTGCGGTCTAGGCAGAGATGGAGCGGTGGTTGACCTAAATCCAAAAACTCTGCGAATGAGAGCTGCATCAGTGCTGCCTTCGTTTTCTTTTGACATCTTTTGACCATGGCTCGTCTATCATTACACAGCGAAATCATCGTAGTGAACCCCCACAAATTCCCAGATTCCCACTGAAATCCGCATATTGATTCCGGGTCCCTCAATTACATGACACTCCTCAAGTCATACTAGCCATGCAGCAGGAGTTATGGTGTTTTCCTTAAGTAGGATGGATGGCTATAGTCTAAACTCCTAGTATCCCCTTGAATGCCTGTCCTACTCTCCGATTATGGCTCAGATTTTTTTCTGGGTAGGCCTTTGGATTCCTTAAATATTTTCCCTTATGGGCTCTATAGGGACCCATCTGTACTAATATTTTTCGAAGGTCTCTAAAGGCCAACCTAGTTCTGTCAGTCTATATGAACGTCAGCTCTCAATGAAGCTCGGGAATCCTTGGCTGTCTGGGCCTTTCATAATGAAGGTTTTGGTGTTTAGGGTTTAGGGATTCTTTGAAAACCTTATCATAGGGGTTATTAAGGGGGATAGTATATGGGGGCCGTGGCCCTAAACTAACAAAGGTTTGGAGTTTAGGGTTGGGGTTTAGGGATCCTTTCGGAACTTACACATTGATTCTGAATGAATTTGAGGAATCCTTGTAGAGAGCTATGGCCAAGGACTCACCAAAACCTCGCTAAAGGCTGAGGGGTTTAAGGATCCTAAGCCCTAAACCCCAGGGTTCAGGCTTCCCTCAAGCCTTCCATGGGCCCCCCTGAATCTCCTAAGGTCCGTCAATTTGAGCTGTAGTCTAAACTCCTGAAAAGGGGGTTCTATAAGGATTATATAGGGGACTACTATAGGGCTTATTAAGGGAATACTAGGAGTTTAGACACTAAACCCCGAACCATAAAGCCTAAACCCTATAATGGGGGGTTACTGAGGGGGATACTATATGGGGACCCAGGCCATCAAGGGTTTAGGGTTCAGGTTTGGAGTTTAGGGTTGGGGTTTGATACAGATCTGGGGCAAGAGGGCTTTTGGGTTTGTGTGTATATACAGACTGTTATAAGTTGTAAGGTACATATTTGTCAGATATGAGCCCCGGCCCCCCCCCGTCAGGGCTTTCTCATACATACACATGATCCGGACCTCATCCGGAAAACAAGCAAGCGGGTACCTGCACGAACCACCCTAAATCCTGAGTTATTACAGCAGGAGGGGCTATCAATTCCTTATTAGCTCCCAAACAAGGGTAGAGTGAGGGGCATATAAGCTCTAGTAGTCCATCCTGGTGTATACGGGAGTGTTTCCAAAATACGTTGCAGCCGATACCATTGCGATGCTCCATATGAGCTATAGTCTAAATTCCTCTCAAAGGGAGGCTTTATAGGTGATTATATGAGCTATAGTCTAAACTCCCAGTATCCCCCTTAATAACCCCGTTAATAGTCCCCTATATAATCCCCCATATAACCCCCCTTAAGGAGTTTAGACTATAGCTCATATAGGGTTTATAGGGTTTAGGGTCTTAGCTCCTCAAGGAGGCATAGATGGGGGATTATATATCTATACAGGGAGGGTATTGCAGGTTTAGGGTTTAGGGTTTAGGGTTACCAAGGGGGGTTACTAGAAGTTTAGACTTTATAGCTCATATGCCTCTACGGTTTTGCAGAATGACACATTTTGTGAATCTCTCATCAAAAGGTACCAAAGCAAGCTACTTGCCCTACCCCTGGTACAAGCAACCCAGAAGCAAGTTCTGTCAGTCAGCCCATCAAGTACATCGCATTCTTTCTGTAGCTTTTTCTCCGGGCTCCCAAAACCTTGAACCCTAAATTCTAAAGCCTAAACCCTTCTACGACAACTTGCATGCTCGAAGGTCGGCTCAGGCGCAAAGGCTCGCGTGGAATGGGAGGACGCGCAACTTTAAGCCCTAAACTCCTTCTGTCTTCTACCCGAAGCCCATGCTGTAGCGCAACAATTAACATAGGGTCTGTTGGCATAATCTACTATGGTTATATAAGGGCTACAAGCGGATGATTTTGGTGGTGATACAGGCTCTTGCTTACATGAGCCTCCTGTCCTAGACGTACTATTCAAGTAAAAGTCTTGAACCCCAAACGTCTATGAACTCCTAATCGTAGAGCCCGGAAGCTTTGTTGCTAGGATCTGTTTGTTGTTAGTAAGGACTAGGAATGGAACCCTATAGTAGCCCCTATTTAACTCCCGGGAATATGGAAGCTTCGATGATTCTCCATCCCCTAAACGTCTTACGCACTAAAGAGTTCTGATGCCTGAAGGACGCAAGAGGGCTGCTTTCCAAGCGCTGCTGCCCTGTGGGAGGAGCCGTACTTGGCCGCAGGGTGTGAAAATGAGCTTATCACAGGGTTTAGGGTTATTCAAAACGAGTAAGTAGTTCCCGTACTGGTAATTGTCATAGCAGCAGCAATAGTCGTCAGAAGTTTGTACGTGGAATCCCACCCCCTCGAGTAGCAGTAAACCTCTCTTACCTAAAGCAAACGCTCATGCGTAACACGGGGGGTCGGGTACTGAACAGAAACGTAGGCCCTAGGGCAGCAGATCATTGTAGCGCGCAGGAGTCTGTTGCATCATATATATATATACTATACATATACATATGTCTTTGATCTGTCTTTACAAGCACTCCATGTAACCACAGCATGCAGGACTTTTCAACAAAGGAATACCATTCAAACACACGCAAGGAACACAGGTACTAGCATAAAACAGAGCTCTTCTTTCATCAAAGGTTCAGAGAAAATTGCCGTAAACGCGGATGTCTTCAATATTGTCAGCGAAAAGGGGGACACTCAAAATCCTGCAAGACCTCACTTGTAAAGCGAACAAACTTCTCCGGGCATAAGGTGCTTAGGTTCCTGCTGCAGTTCTGGTGTGCGTATAATCCCCCCATGTAATCCTAGCTTCCATGCTGCTTGCCATTATCTTTTGGGTTTGATTCTCCAATATTGGGTATCAACCGTAGTATAGATGTATGATGAGGCCTAAGATCATCCATAGTTGATGGGCCGACGCTCGCTTCATAGTTTCAGATTACTGCAGGTTCTTTTCGCGGTTTTGGGGTATGAGCTTAATCCAAATGATTTTTTTCTGAAAAATGCACGAAACCCTAAACCTTACCCAGACCCCTGGGAGGATCTCTAGAAAGTAGAACCCCCAATTTG
>CAJNIZ010018680.1:10439-62392 GCA_905231905.1 Symbiodinium pilosum
ACCGTTCTCTGCTCCTCCCCAAAACAAGAATAACAGTGGAGCTCAATGCTTTAGGAGGACCCCCCACCCTGTAATAGTGGTATAATAAGAATATAAGAGGACCCTAATATAATCCCTATTATCTCTTATAGGTTCAGGGCCACCTCACGATACTGTTTTACACCTCACGCCATTCCCCCCTCACAGTGACTGTCCTTAAAGGGGAGTTGCTAAGAGGCCATTATCTGAGCTACTTAAAGCGACCTCACCCACCCTGAACTGTTGGTTTATACACAGGGAATAGTACCAAAATAACCTTAAACTGGGAATGGAAATTAGCGTAAATTGCCTTGCGTTATACGTCCTTTTATCTGTTGTGGTGAATAACCTTTCCTTAGAAGGGGATTCTGCGTCCTATTATTGGTTGTGGTTTAAAAAGGGCTCCCACCTTAAACCCCAAAACCAGCTCTTGGCTGTGGAGGAAGGTCTGCAACAGACCTAAAGCCTGCCGTGAATGTGTCGTACCGTGTGGGGAAGTTGTTAATCAACGCTAAACCTCAACCCTAAACTCCAAGCTTTGTGGTGGTGGGTTGTATCATCAGGTGCAAAGTAATACACGTCAGGAAGTGCAGCCTCTTTCTCCCTTAACAGCCATCCTCAACCCTCAGCCCTCCAGCTGTTCAACATCTTAAAATGCCTGAGCCACAAGAAACCCTGAAGCCTCAAGTATCTTGAAGCGTGAGCAATTTCAATGGTCTCCGCTCAGAGATTTTTCATAGCTGTTATTTAATGTACCCCCAAAACTTGTTCTGGTTACTAGCCCCACAGGAGCCACAGTCTAAACTCCGAGTATCCCTCTTAATAACCCCTATAGTAGTCCCCTAAATAATGCCTTCTCTAGCCCCCTTTGAGGAGTTTGGATTACAACTCACATCAAGCCCCTAAACCCTAAACCCCTAAACTCCTAAACCCTAAACCCTAAACCCCTAAATCCTAAATCCTAAACCCTAAAACCCTAAGGGTTGCGGTCCTGACCTTCTCTGTAGAATGAAGAGCACAGATAGGAGCGCGCAGCCGGCAAGGTGCGGCAGCTGTATGAAACTGGATCCATGTTTTGGAACTCTGGGTAGACCCCTGGGATATTTAATATTTTCCCTCATGGCTTTAATAAGGGACCCTACATACTAATCTTTTTCAAAGGGCTTTAGGGGCCAACCCAGTTTTTTTGAAGGAGCCGATTTCAAAGAACCAGGGGTCTGGATGAAAGTGAGTCCATCTCATGGATCCTTTTTTGCACGGGATCCTTTCATACTGTTAGGGGTGTAGGGCTGTTTATGAGGGACCTTTTCAATTAATGTACGCAATCATCTGGAGGGGCTCACGATACCTTCTTGGTAATCCTCACGGCTTGGGTCTAGGATTTTCATGTTTCAGGTTCCCTAGGGTAATGTAGAAGCTGGGATAATTGCAGACATTACTTCTCAGCAACTTTGAACAGTTTTAATATTCAAGTTGGGTCAATTCCCCCTTCCAGTAACTGTCCTTAAAGGGGCCTTATCAAGGGGGTTCTTTTAACTCCTATAACCCATTGTGGTAACAATTACTGCAAGGGGGAATGACCCCATATTTAAACAATAATCTTGTTTTAGTCGAATAGACCAACCATGTGTCCCCCTTTTGGAGAAACGCCGCCTGTAACACTCTATCCTAGTTAAACAAGCCCCCACCTAGTTAAACAAGCCCCTACACGACCTTTTTTTTTGAGAATCCTAAACCCTACCCTTCGTTGAGAACCCCGCCCACCCGTGCAACTGCTCAAGGATCCTCCTTCCTTTCCCTAAGGGTCCAAGGACCCAAATAACAGGGTTGTAGGGCCCAAACACTATAGTGTTAATGGTATTTGGGCCCTAATACCCTATTATCTGGGTCCTTGGACCCTGAGGCGTTGTTGAGGTAGACTAGAGGTTCCTGGAAACGCGGGCAAGGGTTTAGGGCTTAGTGTTTTCTGTTACTCATAGTCCTAAAAAGCAGCTGTGCAGAGATCGTACATAATTTATAACCCTAGACCCTATCGCCCAAGCCCAAAATCCCTCAACCATGTCCATTTGGGAATTCCTACTGGGGTTCCCTGGAGCGTAGACCAGAAAGAACCAAGGGAACCTACGCCGCGGCGGCCCCTTGGTCAGTCTTTGGCCATCCAAGGAAAACCCAAGCTTTAAAAGGGGTTTTGGGGATAGGGTTTTCAGGGGGCTTGTATAAAAACATATATAGATGTAGATAGAAATCCAAGCTATAGCCAACGGTGGACAACCACAATCAACATGAGATGGAAGAGAAGTTAAAACATAATTTGAGATGATGTGGTGTTTGATAGGGTCAGGGTTTCGGGTTTAGGGTTGGAAGAACCCAAGTTGGAGCCAAGTAATATCCCATAGACTCTTGTAGTTGTTATACTCGTCAACACTGAAATTTGAAATTTCGCAACATACCTACCTAATTCTTTGGATTGAGGGCTAAAGGAAGCGGCTTAACAGTAGGGCAAGGATTCAGGATTTCGGGTTGTCTCCGGGTTTAGGGTTGAAACTGGGGTATCGGGATGGTCATGGGCTTAGGGTTTAGGTTTTTGTTGGGGTTTAGGGCTTAGAGAACCCTATAAAATACCCTATATACACCAATATATTATGGTAACTTAATTTAAGTTCCTTAACAGCCACTCAGTAAGGGGGAGGACCAAGGGAACCTTAGGGGGGCTCAACGAGTGCTGGGCAGGATCAAGGAGTAGTAGTTGGGTACTGCCCCCACTCCGTAACAGATGGATGATACTTATAATATGTTATATGAGCTATAGTCAGAACTCCTTACATGGGGTTATATAGGACATTCTATTGGGGATTTTAGGGGCGTATTATAGGGGGTATCAGGGTGGATACGAGGAGTTTAGACTATAGCAAGGGTGGGGGCAGTACCCAAAGTATTAAGGATGACCAGGTCTCCACCGTTCTTACCTAACCCTCTCGAAGCACCTCGCAACCCTGCGTTTGAAAGGCTGCGAATCGTTGATGGCTCATGCGTTGCATGTGATCTAATGAAAGAGTGGTTATAGTAATGTAACGGTGAATGAGAAAGCTAGCATGAGAGCGCCAAAACCTTGTTCTAGCTACTGTATTGACGCTTAGACCATGATAAAGGTGTTGGGTTAGGGTACGTTTCTGAGTTGGTTTTGGTAGGGGGCATTCAGCATAGTGGAGAAGCAAGAAAAGAGATTGCTTGGGTCATTCCCCTTACCATAACCGTGCCTACAGCAATCTTGCTAAGGGATTCTGTCAAACTCGCATGACGTTTTTTGTTATCTGCTCTCAGTATGGGTGAATATCCTACAAGAATGGCCCGTGCCGAAGCTTTCTTGAGTTGGAGCTTTTGTATCTCCGAAAGTTGGTTTTGGAGCTGTTTCTACTGAATACCAAGATCCATGCGACTACGTGGTAGGGTTAAAGGCACTCCCACTAAGTCAGTTTCAGGGTCCCCTGCTGGCCGATTTTCAGTCTCCTAAGAAGAGAACAGCATCCTCTTGCCACGACCTGGTCTTCCTTAGATTGCTGCATTGTTGGAAGAAACCGCTTTCGCATGGATAGGCGTGCTTTTGGTTTGCCTGAATTCCTGGCAAAGTTAAACATGTCAAGAGCAAACCCTGAGCCCTAAACCCAAAAAAAGCCAGAGCCAGCCTAGCTGGAAGAGGGCCTGCAGAAGGATTTAGAACTGTTGTTGTTTATCAAGGCGGCTCCCCGCCAACGCAGAAGCCTCAAAAGCTTGCAGTGTATCATTCTGCAATTTGAAGCTATCCGTATCAAAATGTGCCCAAAGCGTGGCGCTATTCTAATTGGTTTGGCCCCTACATTGAGGCCCTACGTGCCCGCCTAAATCCCCCAAAACTGTAGGCTCACCTGGAATCGATGACAATGCTCTTCCATGACCGAATGCTACGTCTCCATCGCGACTTCCTGCGCAAGGGAGATGGATTCTACCCAATCCTTGCTGAGTGTCTAGGCTCGACGTGAGCAGAGTCTAAACTCCTTTTAAAAGGGGGGCAGCGCATTAACGGGGATACTAGGAGTTTAGACTATGGCTGACATATTGAGGGGTTCCTGGTTCAGGGTTTAGCTGTTTAGCGATTTGGGTTTAGCGCTTAGGGTGCCCAATGTTTGCCGAGTTGGGGCACCTATCGAGGGTGTGCGTCTACAGTAGGAGCCTAATTAAGTAATTGGAACAGGGTTTGGATAATTCTCATTATGCTTTGAGAAATGCCCCGAAGAGGGACTCCGGTATCTATCAATGCGACTCGCATACGGTCCTTTTGTACGGGGATGGGATTGCAAAAGCGTATCTAAACAAAGGTTATATCAGGCTAACCTAGGGACTAGAGAGGGCTACATCCACTTCAAGGATTCATAGGGTGTACTGCAGATCTAGCCCACTTCGCAAACTGAATTTCTTTCAATGCATAGCCTTCTGGTTTGAGCATTAAAGGCGGTAAGACTTGACACTTGCGAAGGGTGTAGGTCCTTGAAAGAGACTTCAGAGGTAAGGGAGGAGTGGAATGGAGTGGACGCCCTAAAATAGCATAGAATTCTTTACACGTATCCCGTCAATCAAGTACGCATATTCGCTGCCGGCCTTCACCCTCAAGCCCTAAGCCCTAAACCCTAAGCAAAAATCCCTACTCTTCCGCGACCCTGGTTTCCAGGGTTCTAGAAAGCGACCTTGGAAGGTCCTCGAAAACCCTCTAATTCCCGAGGTTTTAATAGGGTTCCTAAATACTTCAGGAATTCAGGGGGGCCATCCGATGAGCGATGCATTTCATGCACCAGTGGCTCAGGGGGAAACATGCAGATCTGTGGACAGGAAAAGGTATTAGACTTATCGCTTAAACCGAATTTCAGGCATATAATGCTATCAAATATATAAGTACATCTCCATTCACTCGATGCCATGCGAAAAGCATTGCGGTCAAGAAGTGCCCTATCGAAGCCCCATCATAATACAATCCTTTTTATCTGCCCCTGCCAGGTACTCTGGTTATAGATGAAGACCTTCTGGATATCCATGGTCAAACTGGCTCGAATTAATGGCCAGCTTCTGCCTTTTGACTGCTTGGTCCAGATTTTGCGCGCAGTCCCATGCTCAAATTTGAAATGGAATTCGAAGTATGGATGTGTGTTCGAATTTGGAATTGGAATTAACATGAAAGGGGTGGGGGCTCGGCAGGCCAAATTTGGCCTCGAACTATCTTGTGCAAATATTGTCATGGAGCAGCTAAGAGCTTGAATCCTGCTGCCATGGGCAAAGTCAAACCGGACCCCATCCGGATCAAAACTCTGAAGGCAACTTGGATTCCAATTTTAAATCTGCGCAGAGAGGGTTCTTGCACATGTCAGTTCAAGCGCAATTGTGGTGAGGAGTTTTACGCTGAACTTTTGAGTCGAGATGGTGGTGATTGGAAGCAAGCACGCATAAACTTCTTGGTGGGGCGAACGGAGCTTTCGAAGGAAAGAGTCGAGCGTGCCCTCCAGCAGGGAATTGCGATTTGGATTGCACTTGTTCAATTTTTGTCATGACGTTTCAAGTTTGTAGCAACAAGTGTGTGAGCGCGTACTGATCTGAGTTGCCAGTGAACTTCACGTTCATCAATTTGTTTCGCGGCGTCATTTCTGTGGATGAGGCATCTTGTCATAAAAGTCGACGATATTCAGAATATAGATTTTCCTGCGCAGGTAGAAGATGGTGAAAACTTTCGATTTGCTGCTCAGTGGTTGGCGACGTTTGGATTGAAGAGTCCAACAAGCTTGGAATGTCAAGCTGCTTTGGAAGAGATATGTGGTAAATACAACCTCATGGGAAGCAAAGCTTCGGTAGGCAAGATAGAGGCCGGTTCATATAAGACATTTAGAATTGAGATTTAAAGCTGAATCTTGCAGGCGTGGGCACGAACAGAAGGCGATCTGCACAGATCCCTCATCAGCTACGTTTTGGACCGATCGCGAAGGAACGAAGGCTTCAGGCTATATTCGTATGCATACTATTAGAATTCTAGGGTTGAGCATGCTGAACCCAGGATTGTTGCATTGGCAGGTCAGGACATGAGAAAATGAAGAAATTGAAGTGGTTGGTAGTCCGGCTAAAGCAGGAGGCAAAGCAGCAGGCATCGCAGTTGCAATTTTGTGGCAAGAAATTATTATGTCAAATATATGCTGCTAGCGATCCATGCTTGTAGGACTCCATGAGTTCCAGTGCGCAAAGAGATCCCTCCCGGCACGAAACCCAGATTATGGAGGCGGAGGATCTCGTGACAGCTGCTGGCTTAGGCCGTCAGCTTGAGGGCCCCGAAGAAGAGTTGCCTACAGATGACCCGTCAGTTGATGTTGAAGAGGGGGAGGGTCTGGCTGCAGACCCAGCAAACTTTGGCTCCCCGTGCCAGCCACATGCTGCCACTGCCCTTAGTGATTTGGAGCCCGAAGAACATGCGGCCAAGAATGTGAAACGAAAGCGCAAGGCTGATGAGCATGCATCACGTTCAAGCAATGACAATGCCCATGAGAGATTAGCAGATGATGGGGGCGAAAATGATGCCAATCAGGACTGGGGCTTCGCGTTTGCAAGTCTATGTATGAGTTTTTTTGGTATTGCCTTCGGCGCAGTCATGTGCAGGATCACAAAGGCTTGGGAGGCCTCAAGCGAGGGAGGCCTCTCCAACTTCCCCAAACTTTGAGGGATGCTGCCGAAGAACTTGTGGAGTCAATTGAAGAAGCGAATCCTGAGAATGTTTTGGAGGCGGGAATTTCCAATCTGTTTTTGCACAATTGTATTCCATTTATGTTTGAGCCATTTGTCAGGTTCAGGGCAGGGTGAGGAAGGCTGCTGCTGAAACGATTCAAGCGAAGTCAAAGGAGACTTCGACAGGGAGAGGCTCTGGAAGGGGCTCTGGGAGAGGCTCTGGGAGAGGGCGTGGGAGAGGCCGTGGCCGCGGGGCTTGCAAACCAGAAGAAGAAGAAGAACAACACGCAGAAGATGCACAGCCAGAGGATGCAGAAATGGATGAGGAGGATGAAAAATTAACAAAGGAGCTGCGAGATGAAGATGATGAACAGGATAAGAATAAGGCGGGGAAGGCCGGCGCGAGCGTTTCAAAGGCGAAAGTGAAGGCGAAGTGCCAAGCAAAGGGAAAAGCGAAAGCGAAAGCGAAAATGAAAGGAAAAGAGAAAACAAGAGGAGCATCGGAAGAACATGAGCATGCGACCGAAGAAAAAGAGGATGAGGAAGATTATGAGGCGTGAGTTTTTAGTATTAATCGTACTAGAATGATCATGAATCCAAAGGTCGACGACGAGAAGGGCGACTTGAAGGCAAATCCATTACTCGAATTTGACTTTCTTGTATTATAATATATATGCCAGGACAGGTCTGTCAAGCCGAAAGAGCGTGTCTGCAGCTCAATCAAGGGTATTGCATCACATTTATTATAGATTATAATTCCTGTTTGCCTAGATCGTGGACCAGCTTTCGGAGTACCAGCTGGACTGCGTAGTCCTTTGCTACAATGAATAGATGCTTCATCGCAAATTATGCCAGGAGGTTCGTGCCCGAAATTTGACGGCGGTCAGAAAGATTGCCACGCGGGATGAACGAATGGTTGTGCCTGACCAAGAGGTCTTGGATACTGTCAAGTCCTATGCTGAGCTTGAGATCGAGCTATTTCGTCATTCTGAATTCAGGAATTATTGTCTTCTGCCTTAAGGTCATTTACATTGCGAGATGCCGCAAGCTCCTCTTCGATAGGGGTCCTGCAAGCCCTGCCAGTTTGATTGCTGTACATGTACTATCCGGAATACGTTTTATAATCTCGTCTGCAGGTTCCAGGCCGGATCATTTTATGTCAGCGGATCCACCAAGAGCTTCGTGAAGGAATGCAACAAGAAGTAGGAAACCTCTTTGAAGGCCGAGCTGTTATAGGGTGAAGGGTGTGTAGGCTTTAGGGTTTGGTGTATAGGTGTAGGGTTTAGGGTTCTAGCTGGGATTCGGGTTTAGGATTTAGGGTCTAGGATTTGCAGGCAAAAATGGATGACGCTGAGAAGGGTGATGATGAAAAGGATGAAGATAGTGAGGACCAGAAGATGCAAGAGCGCAAGAAGAAGCACAAAGCACGCTACATGCGCTTCTATCGCAGTGTCACAGGACTAGATTCTTTGGGTAAAACTCCGGGACATAATAGGGTTATTATAATTTGTTAGAGCAATTGCCCTCCAGGAATCAATGTGACGACCCCTCCCGAAATCATCCAGCTTGGCAAAGCCGCCCAGAAGTCCCGCCGTGTCCTCAGCATTTGCGAGCCCGAACTGGTCCAGATAATTAATCCTTGGTTGCTGCTGATTGAGGCATGCGGCGGGAAATGTGCTACATCTATGAATCTTGGCTCGCGGCCAGGGAGGTCTGGACAGCTACAAGTGTGTATCTCAACTTGACGAGCTCTCAGGGAACTCGCCGCAAAGGCGTAAAGAGATGGATGACGCACATGGAGATTGCCAAGCAGTACGGTGATGCGGTCGCTGCCGCGATTATCGAGCATAAGCTCGGCAGTGCTGAGCTTTGTGAGTCTGAAGTTAGATTCCACCCCGACTGCCCGGGAAATGAGGATTGGTGTTCATTAGCTCTATGGTCGTCGTCATGATTGAACCCATTTGCCCTGTACGTACTAGTACTATATTCCCGTATATACATTCTTATTCCCTAGGAGGCGCGCCAGTATTGGGTTTTGGACAGCGAGTCCATGGAGGAGATCCAGGAGGATTGGATTAGCCGACTATTCAAGGCTGCCGAAACCGAGGATGCGGAACCATCCAGTAGCCCCCGTGCCAAGAAGAAGACACGAAAGGGCAAAGGCAGCCCAAAGTGCAAGGCAAAAGCAAAGCCAAAATCCAAAGCCTCCCCGAACCAGGTCCCCTATCTGCAAGTTGATTATAAGCTATATAGCTAGCAATGCCCAAGATTCGGTACCCATATAGGTTGCTTCGCCCGAAGCTGATGTGAAGATGGCCAAGAAGGCGCGCATGCCTTGGATTGGGCATTATAGGGCTCGGGGATTAGGGCACGTTTAAGGTTTAAGGGTTTAGGGCTTTAGGGTTGACGGGGTTTGGGGGTTTAGGGGTTTAGGGCTGAGGAATTTAGGATTTAGGGCTTTAGGGTGATATATATATATATATATTATATATAGATCGGGTTTAGGGGCTCGAGGTTAGGGACTAGGGGTTTAGGATTCGGACTAAGGTTTTTTTCAGCTGTACCTTTTCGATTCGAGGTTGTTACCGCGACCAGCAAGCGCATTGCCGATGCCAATGACTTTCCAACGCTGGACTTGTCGCACCTGCCGGTGCCCTACATCGATGATGCGTTCAGTGTGGGTGCATGTACATGTGTGCGGATGTCCCAGCTCATGCTGTTCAGGTCCAGGAAACCTGCTGTAATCTACATGTACATGTAGCTACAGCGCGGTAACCTAAAGATCGACCCTGGACCCTAAATCATTCTAAGGCTAAAGCCCCTATCTATAATTATTATAAATAAGGCACCAGAAAACTTAAATTATATCAGCAGTTATATCCGATCCCATATATGCCTATTAAAGGTCTCCATTTCCTACAACAGCCCCACGCTTTATAATTGGCCCAGGACGAACAAGTACAAGAATGCCATCCTGGAAGATTCCGATGCCACTCTCAAGGAGATGAAGAAGAACCGCGACAAGATTCAGGGTTTGATTGACAGCAACAAGGTGCCAGCAATTCAAGATCCCATCTCATCATGTTTTAATAAATGGGACCTATGCATATGGTTGATCTGCGCTCAGGTTGGAGGCAATGCGTCGGCAAATAAGCTGGTACAGACAACCTCGAAGCTCCTCGAAACCTGGGATACCCTCGTTGCCCCCCTGAAAAAGAAGAAGGATTCTGATGATCCAAGCGGTGCTGACAAGGCGAATGCCAAGAAGGGTGGACGCAAGTAGACCCAGCTGATGGCATGTAGATTCATCACAGCCAGAGCTATAGCGCTTAAACTCCTGTATTCACAATGGTATATCATTAGTCGACGTCATTAGAGAGCTACCTCGACTCATGCCTCTAGCTGGCTTGCGCCCCATATGCAGTGTATAGACGCTGATGTGCCACACGGGGACAATGCGTGCACCTATGTGTCCTAACACGATATGGGGTTGGGATCCTTTCCATAATTCAGCCTAGCACCAGCGCAGCTATCCGCAGCTTGGAAAAATGGAGCAGCCAGCTCATGCCTTTGCTTCAGGAAGGTTTGTTGTTGACCAGCTGCTCAGCATGACGAATGCCAGGTACCGAAGCCGCAACTCATGGTATTTCTACACAACCTCACCTGTTCCTGAATATGCTAGAAGAGCTTGGTGATGGTGTGGGGTCCTCATGACATACATGTATCAGCCTGCTTCGATTCAATTCTGTGCACTGTCCCCTTCCCATAAAGCTTCAGGCTTCGTCCTTTACTAGACAGATGCGAGTGGCGAAGGCAGCAGCAGCAGAACCACGGCAGCATCAGCCCACATGGCCCATTTCCGAAACCAGGTTTTTGCATTGCACGAATTCATGCAGGTATTACGTAGATCCCACTTCCGAAGCCCTAAACCTGAAACCCTATTCCGAAGCCCTAAACCTGAAACCCTATAATAGCCCTAATCCCCAATTCCGAAAATTATCCAAGGAGTCTGGCGGACATCTTGCACCGCAAACAATGAAGCTGGCGAGCTATGCGCATGAGTCGAACAGCGCTCGTGACTTTTCTAGGCAGGCTCCTCTTCCTCTGGAGCATCGTTGATGATTCATTTGACAATACTTGGGAATTAATACTAGTGCTTTAAAGCTGGAATCCCTTGATAATTTCGAGGAAATGCATGAAATACGGATTCCCTACAAGCTGGACCCTGAAGCCGGTGACCAACAGAGCAACTGGGCGTATCGACCTGTGCAGATATACTGGCCTCATGAAGTTCTGCAGTACCTGTTTGACACTGTCGGGATTCAAATTGGCGATGATGTGCTTTCAGATTATTGGAAGTTGGGTAGGGAAAATGGTTTGGCTTGGGCAGCTGGCTCAGAAAAGGATGCTGTGCCCAAAATTCCGATAAAGTTGTTCGGAGATGATGCGACGTACAACAAATTAGGTGATAAATTCATGGGCTTTTTGATTTCCTGTCCTTTGTGGAGACCACGTTCTGGCCGCAACTCCAGGTGGCCTATCGCTGCAATTTCGCTCTATGGGAATCTCGGGTACCCGACACTTCAACCTGTGCTACGTGAAATTGTTTGGTCTCTCAATTGCGCATTTGATCATCCTCTTCCTGGTACCGGTCATACATTTCAAGTCACAGAGCTCGGAGGAGATTGGAAATATTTGCGGGAGTCGTTTAACATGACCACCCACTGGAATTCACCTAGCTGCTGTCATTTCTGCAGACTTCCGCGAAGTGAATTCCCTATGTTCCCGGAGCCCCTTCCCACCCGATCAACGATCGATTTCATCCGCGAGGTATTGTGCCCAGAATGGACATCCCCTTTGATACTTTTGAAGCGCTTCAGTGTGGATATCATCCAATGGTGTCTTTTGCATAACTGCCATTTGGGATTGCTTTGGACGAGCAATGGGGGAGCAATGGACTACTTACTGGAACTTGGGGTATGGGGCAATCCTAGAGTGGCCTTGAGAACCCGCCTGCTGCGAGCTTATGTGGAATTCTCATGCTGGCGAAAGAGAAATGGTATACGGTGCTCCCAGAGAAGATTTACGAAGAAAATGCTGTACAAGAGTGTTCACGGAGCTTCTTAGTGCCAAAGGTTGGAATTCGCGTGTGATCACAGCTTGGCTTGCTGAAGTTTGCAAAGCAACGTGGCAAGCAACTGATCGCCCCGATGATGAGTTCACCTTACTCACCTATGCCATGTTGCTAGCTTGCAATTGGATCGTATACAGGCCCCTATCCTAAACCCTACCCTAAATCCTTAAACCCTGATCCCTAATCATTTATTCAGGCTCTCTATGGCTCGACATTTGGACATTCTGGAAATCTCGCCGAGATTTTTGCTGCTTGGCTTATCACATCATGAGCATACAGTGCGTTGCTACTCTGATTGCAGCAGCGCGATTTCAAGGTCTCCTGAGGTGGCCTATGATGTCTACAAAAGCGGAATGGATTTCTTGCGCGCACATGTGGCTCTGACACGAACCTGCCAAAGGCCCATACCATATACGTATTTAATATTGAGCAGTAGATGAACGCATCGCTTGTGGCAGGAAACGCGTTCGCCGATGGTATTTGAAGCCGAAGGGTCACGCGCCTCATTTGCAGTTATAAACAGCCCTCAATCGATTTTATTCGAACATCACTGACATCAAACGACAAGGCATTCCATGAGCAAGTCCTTCGTGCAAAGAATTCCAGCTACTCGGCAAATATATGGACTTTAAGTGTACTTGTCTGCAAGCATGTTGCCCAAGGAATCAACCAAAGGTTCGTTCACGGATTCATGGATGAGGACCAGATTGGCTACATGAAACGTTCTTTCCTCAGTGGCTCTGATCTAGGAAACCGTATATAGTAACTCATGATGATTAAGGAATTGCGGCAAAAGCTCCGACCAAGACCTTCGAGAAATTCATGCTCCGTTCCTTCAGCTACAGGCCCCACAATACAAGTATAAATTCGAGTATCCTGGATCATTGGGGGCCTGCGTTTTTCAGGTACCTATCCTTCAAGGAGAAGCTGGCAAGGCCTGCTCTGATTTATCTTATTCCTGTTGAATACACCTGCCTGGTGGCAGGCTGCAACTGAATGAGAGTGCGGCTGCAAGGCAGCAGTGAGTGTTGCCAAAAGGCATCGAACTGCAACTTTGCAAGAGGTTCGGGCAAAAATCAAGTGTTTTGACCGCTGCTGACATTTAGGGTTGTTGGAACACCCTGGAAAACACGGTTTCTGTGTAAACCACCTTGCTTTCTGTGGGGGTCGGATGTGTAGGGAATGTGAATTCCCCAAGCCCTATAAACCCAAAAGGTGTAGGGTTTAGGGTTTAGGGACGCCCCCCACAAAGAGGGCAGCGAGAGAGCCCTAAACCCTTGTTCTTTCAACCCGAAACCGAGGTTTCTTGGAGCCCAGCGCGCCTTCCCGGAGGGAACGGCTTTTTGGTCGGCATTACTAGTGCACTGCCCCCACTCAGTAACAGTTGGATACTAGTTACAATTTGGATAAGGGCGCAGGGCCGCATATAGCCATTATTAGTACCTATTCTAGACTGCTGGATCATAGTTATGATCTCTAACGATGTTTTAGGGGTTCAGGATTATACAGCCCTTAATAGTACTTTTTATCGACAGCTAATGGGCTGAGGGCCATAACCTAAGCCATGCCAGGGCCGCTTTTCTGCTGGTAGACCCTGACGTGAGCTGCTAGAATCTGGCATCTGGGTTTGGGGTCAATATTTATAGTAGTTTCCCTAAATTAGGGGACCCCAATAAAGACCCCAATATACTATAATCCTTATTATGGGGAGCCTCAAGAAGATACCCCTAATTTAGGACCCCCATATACTATAATCCTTACTATGGGGACCCTCGAGAAGGTACCCCTCATCTTGGGACACCTCCATCTTGACCATGGGTTTGCATTAATTAGCGAGCTTGGTGGAGCATCTAGGGTTTAGGGTTTAGGGTTTAGGGTCAAGGGCCCTTTCGAGAAATTCGCAGCTTCAGCAAGGATATTCGCAGGACGGGATGCGAGAGCAGCAGTCGTTTTCTCAGCGGCTTTGGAGAGGGCGACTCAACATCTACTAGAAGTTATGGTATATATAGATGTCCGCTTTCTCGAGCTTCGGTGTTTTGCTCCCGCCTTCCGCACCCTTTTCTCTCCTTCTCCCTTGCTGGTTCTTCTCAGTCTCCCCAATTTAGACCCAAGTATCCTTGCAACTAGAGATTTATACTGTCAATCTCGAATTCCTAGCCGCAAACATATGGATGTTGCCCAAGGTGGGGGCTAATGTAGCCTCATATCATCCCGCGCCATATTCTATGTAGTCATTACTGTAAGGGCACCCTGATCCAAGCCCTATAACCCTAACCGAAGATATTTGAAACCATTTTCCTTCCTACCGTGACAAGTTGGCGGGTCCCAAATTCCTGTATCAAGGGTTCGGGTTCTAGTGCTTTTGCTGCTTGCCCCATTCTAGGAGGGACTGCGCGAAGGGGAAATTGAGATTGCCCATTCTGAGAGAAAGGGTTCGGATTGATATTCGTGTAAATGGGTAGTAAAAGTATGACATGGGATTCCTGGCTTCAGCGTGCCAAGACCACACGTCCTAGCTATACACCAAGCATTACCAGGTTGAGAAATGAAAGTTTCCGTCCTTGTGTACCCAAATCCATTAAAACCCTTATTCTTGGGACCCCCACTAGAGGGCGCCTCATTTTTGAAGTCCCCCAAATCATTCCCCTCTGGAAGAGCTCTAGACAGCCTCACCTAGGTCCCAAACTGTAAACCCAAAAGCCTAAACCCTAAGCTGAGCCCAAAACCCTAAACCCTAAGGTCTTTGGTCACTTCAATGCTTCTTGGCTGGTATCAGCCTGGCTCTTTGGACTTTACCTTTGGGTTGCCTACTTAGTTTTGGGGTGGGGGGTTCAGGGATTAGGGTTGGACGTTGCTACCGTTTGGGTCTCAGTGTTCAGGTTAACCTTTAGTTTATGGGCCTGCCTACTTATGATATGAGGGCGGCTAAAAGTTTAGAGTTTAGGAGGGGTCCTACAGTCAGCTAAGGCTGTTGGTGGGCACCGAACAGACTTGTGCAGGAATCGCTCGCTGGTTAAAAGGCTACAGCGTTTGCTGGAGCCAGAGTGCCTTTGATTTCAATTGGGTTTAGGGTCCCCACAGGGTTTACAGAGTTTAGTTCGGAAATTCCAAGCATATGATATTCCTTGGTTACTGGGTAGGATTCCAGGGTTGGAGCGAGCCTCTGGTAGCCTGATGAAAGAGGAAGATGGTTTCTGGCCACGGTTGCAGGGGTGTAGAAGTCGGGCCGGGCTCACGCGGTTTTAGAGCACGTTGCTCACAAATCAGGCCATACCCACCCCTGACCAAGCTTTCAGCTGAAGTATAAATGCTGCTCAAGGTTGAAGGTGATTCATGGTCAGGTCGTCACTTGTTAGGGAGCCCAAGGGTCCGTTCTGGTCGCTGCAAGGGAGCTTGCTAGAGCTCGTTAGAATGTTCCACTATTTCGCGCGCTCTCATCAAGCTTCTGGTCTTGCGCAGGCGACTTGCTGTCAAAGGACATGCTATAGATAAAGACAGTAGATGGTTATGTTTTCCCTAAGGATTGTTAAGCTTCAGTTCCTCCACAACAATCCGAGCAAGGTACCAAGCACAGGAATTCTTTCTACTCCGCGGCGGCTCGCCTGTGCCCGACAGCCTGTCACGGCGTGTTTCGCGGTGCCAGTCAGTCGAGACAGACCTGCTTAGGTGTCCTGGGAGAGATCATGCCTGCGGAGGTGAAAACAGATTTCGGGGTTTCCAGACATCAGGGGTCTAATTTTTGGGGGTCCAGTTTAATGTGGATACCAAGAGGTTGAAGGATGGAATGCATTTTTAACATCATTAAGAGGTAGTGGGCTCCCCTAATTTTGGGAAATCCTAATCCTCTTATTATATCCTTATATAATCCCTATATCCCTATGCAATCCCTATATAACGCCTATATATCCCCTATAACCCTGTCTCGAGGAGGCCACACCGCACAGGGGAGCCAAGCGCAGATGTAGATGTTGAGGAATCCCGAAGCGTTACCTTCGGTCCAAAAGACCTTGTAGTTTAGGTGGACCCCCTAAACCCAGTCATAGTGCTATAAGATACTAAAAGGGATAATATAGATTATCTTAGGGTCCTATTATAGTCCTATTGTACCACACTATTACAGAGCCTGGAAATCCTCCTAACCTATAGCATAGATCTTAATTCTATGAAATTTGAAAATGGAAGGCAACTGACTAGGTCCAAGGTGAGACGCAATCCGGGTCTGCCTTTCTACGGTCAAAGGAGCTACTCAGACTCTTTTCAGCATTATGACCTGAAATATCATGTACGGAAATCCCCTCACTTAAATTGTGGGGTGAAGGGCGCTTGGAGTGTCTAAGGTCATAATGATCTCTTCGCTCTTGCCATGGAGCAAGAGGCCGCGCACTGTAGGGAGCCGGCTACTAGAATGCTATACTCCAAGCCTAAACCTCAAAACCCAAACTCCCCTAGCGGGAGGAGACGAGGCGCCATTTAAAAAGCCCAAAGCTAAACCCTAACCCTGAACCCCACCCCCCCCACCTTAAGCACAACCCCCGAGCCCTAAACCCTAGTTGAGCTAAGGGATAACTTGACAGCCAAAGGATCCCGAACCTTAAGCCCTAAACCCGGTTTGTTTCAGAATGGGGCTTGTGCTTTAGGAAGTTTCTCAAGAACACCTCCTACAAGGGCTTTGAATTTTTCAATCTGCGGGATGCTTTTTTGGTGGTTCCCTATAATGAGGCTGTATTGGGGTGCCCCCTTTCTTGAAAGCTACCCTCAACCCTAATCACTAGACTTTTTTTTGGGAAAGTACCATGATACTCAGGGTCTTGACCCTTGTTTTGAGGAACCT
Organism: Symbiodinium pilosum; assembly: GCA_905231905.1. Taxonomy (NCBI): domain Eukaryota; class Dinophyceae; order Suessiales; family Symbiodiniaceae; genus Symbiodinium; species Symbiodinium pilosum. The sequence goes on from CAJNIZ010018680.1 coordinate 27,152, forward strand.
CAACTCACCAGCTGTCCTGTAGAAAGCTCTGGCCTGCAATCTTTTGGGGGTTTAGGGTTTAGGCTCTGCAGGTATGAAGTTCGTCCTTTAACGACACATGGAATGCTGCAGACTTGCAACCCGCAGGCGTTGTCTGGTTGTCGACATGTCTAGAATGTCGCGAAGGCACCAATGGGTCCAAATCAAAAAGCGACAGTGAGATTCTTGAAGAACAACGTGTGAATCCTAAACCCTAAATCCTATAGCCCCGCTTTAGTAGATAGAATATGAGGTATATCGGGATCTTACGATGATATTTTGGGCAATTCCATATTCTACCCATTTACGTAAGGGGGACTATCATCCCAAAACAGGCCCCAGACCCCAAACCGCCAAACCCAAACCCTCGTCACTACACCCCAAGCCCCACAACCCTAAACCCTAAACCCAAACCCCTTAACCCTAAACTCTACGCAGCGAAATGAGTTTGATTCTGAGAGGCGACAGGCTCCTGTTCCGGCCTCAAGTCAGCCTAAATCCGGGGGCTTAGGGATTTAGGATTCAGGGTTTAGATTTAGGGCTTAGGGTGATGTAGGGTGCGGGGAGTAGGCTTTTGGGGGTAAGTGCTTCAAGGGTATGAGATGGTGTGAGGTTTAACAAGAAGAGCAGAGAACCAAACTGAAAAGGACATGGAGATGCAATGAACTGCGGGATTCAATCTTTGGGGACATGTCTAGTACAGTTCCAAGCCGGAGTGTGCACGCTTGACAGGGTGACAGTAGACGCCTGTTGCAGAAATAACCCATATGAGAGCTTATAAAATGCAATTACTAAAACTTTAAGCCTCCCCAAAGGGATCATAGTTTTCAACCAGCTTCCCATGGACCGTGGTTCTACTGGCGGCACGCTTCGCTCCCTGCATGAAGGGCGGCCGCTCATGTTCAGCTGATCCTCGCCCGATCGTCGCCTTGGCGTTCTGGGCTATTTATGCCACCTCGGCAGTCGCAGATATCGGGTTGCCGGGATGAGATGTTCTTTAGGATCTTTTCTTAATTTCTGCTATGAATTGGCAGAGAAGCATAATAGTAAATAATTTTCAAAGGGTTCGAAGGACAACCCAGGTTGGCCGGTGAGGAAAGAAGTGGTGAGAAGGACCATGCATGCGTGGCCAGGCTGCCATCGTTCTTTTGTGACTAACTTACCTTGCTTCCTAGTGGTTAGTCGTGGGCGGGGAATGAATTCCGGTAGAAGTCCATAGATAGTCCTCAACCCAGAAGCCCTAGTTCAAGCAGGATATCTGTCTAGACCCTAGCCCTCAACCCATAACCGTAACCCTAAACTGAATGCCCTCAAGGCAAAACACTCATCCTGAAGCCCGAAGTAACCCAAGCCGTAATATGCCACAGACCACAGGATTGAGGTCTTTGAGCGGCCCGAGCTTCCAAACCCTATAAGCCTTACATGAGCTATAGTCTAAACTCCTTAAAGGGGGGATTATTTAGGGAATTGTATAGGGGACTGCTATAGGGCTTATTAAGGGGCATGCTAGAAGTTTAGACAATGGCTCACATGGACCTGGCATGTATGTATATAACAATAGCCTATTGGGCTTTATTGGGGCTTCTGAACCGTTGTTTATTTCTTATTCCGAAGCCCTAAACCACGAAGCCTTTTACCACAATTACCCTAGAGGGTCCAAGGACCCAAATAATAAGGTTTTAGGGCCCAACTACTATACTATTAATGGTATTTGGGCCCTAAAACCCTATTATTTGGGTCCTTGGACCCTCAGGGTACCAGTCTGAGCTAAGGTTACCAAGTACAGGAGCAGGATGCAACTTTGGAGGAGCCTCTCGAACGCCCCAACGGCCGCTCGAGCTTGTTTAGAAACAGTTTAGGGCTTGGAGATGTTTAACTTGTTTGGGGTTTCGTGTTTTGTTTTTGCCTTAAAGGGCTTCTAGGAATTCTAGGATTTTTAGGGTTTAGGGTCTTAAGTGGACCGTAAGGATAGTTAAAGGATTGCATGCTGGGACAGTTTGGCGAAAGCCTCTGACTTCTAATTTTTAGCAGGAACTGCAATTCTGGGTTGGCCTTTTGGGATACTTAGATATTTTCCTTAATTGGTTTCATAAGGACCCTATATATTAATATTTTTCAAAGGGTTCCAAAGGCGAACTGAGAATTCATGTAGCCACTCAACACAGTCCCCAAATTACTCGAAGGAGTTTGCGTAGAAAGCACATCGGGCTTTGGGGGTCAAGACTGTGCTTGGGCCTTGCAGTAGCAAGTACGGAACTCTTCTTGCCCGTGCCTTAGAACAGCAGCCCCCCATCACTATCATGACAAGAGGATGTTGGCAACTGCAAATCCATAATACGGACCCATTACGAGTCACATGCTAGTCATACGGTGGTTGGGTTGCTAGAACCCTTTACTTCCAAACCCTAAACCTTATGAATCCGTATATAACCCCTACATAAATAACCCTGAATCCCTTTACATTCCTAGAGAACCCTAGATAGACTTCATATGTGTTACGAGAATCCCAGTATTGTACAAACTATAGCGTCCTTTGCGAAGATGGGATGCCTCAGCGTGGGAAACTACTAGCTCCCCATTAAACAAAGACTTTAAGAGTGCAACCCTAAACAGGGGTGGGTTTGAAATTCTCTTTTTCATTTTTTGTCACCCCAAAATCCTATATAATCCTTATGAAGCCATAAAAAGGTTATACGTTTTAAAAGGCCCCCAAACCTATCCTAGTAAACCCTACACCCCTCAACCCCAGGGTTATTAGCCTTGGGGTCGTGACTGGCCTGATTAAGAGTTCTATTCCATGGCTTAGTGATCCAAACCAAAGGGTTTAAACACCTAAGCCACCAAATCCTGAAAGCCTATGGACCGATGCCACTAAGAAGGGTTAATGCCAGCGGTAGGTTTGAATAGGGTTTAGGGGTCTAGGGCTTAGGAATTGACATTTCAGTTTCCCTAAACCCCTATACTTTGTTTTTATAGGGCGCCCAAACCTACCATAGATATCATCTAGTAAAACCCTATACCTGAAGTCAGCCATGGGGTGTCCTTAGGGGGCGGAAGTGGGGTGTCAGACCCCTGTAGGTGAAATCCTCCCTTGGGATTTCTGCATCTCATCCCTCACTACCATTGAGACCCTAACCTCCTACGCACCTTGAACCCCTAAAGCCCTAACCCTGAGCCCTCAAGATCCTGCAGCTTTATCCGCAAGCCCCAAGCCCTTCAAGGTCTACATTCCGAAGGATCACCGACCTGACTGGTACTGGGAATACTTCTTGCGAGGCACTGCTAGTTGCGAAGATGCCTAATCCTTTGCTGGGTTAGGGTTTAACCCTAAACCTTAAACCCTAAACCTTAAACCCTGAACCCTAAACCTTAAACCCTAAACCTTAAGCCTTAAACCCTAAACCTTAAGGTTTGGGATTTAGGGTTTAGGGTTTGCTCCTGTGAACCAGACAAGGCCGTAAGGACCCTGTAGGCTCCTTGGCTCTGGATCAATGTTAAAGGATCCTTTAAAGGGGGATATAGGGGTTATATAGTCGTTATGTAGGGATATTATGGGGATATTATAGGAATGTGATAGGATTTAGGGTTCCTTTATACTTTTTGGGGGTATGGGATTCCTTTTTCTTTGTTTAAAAAGGATCCCTTTTTCTTCCTATGGTATTGTGGGCTACGTAGATCCTGAACTCTAAACTCTGGGTCTTATGGCACGTTCTGGAACCAAAACAGTACCCGTATCCTCATATTCATAGCCCTCTGGGCCCAGAGTAGGCATTGCTTGCATACTTGGATCCCCAAGGTATAGCATTGTTTGTTATTTTGGGGTTTAACGCCTCTTTTCTGAAACCTTCCTATGCATATGCACATGTTGCCTTTTTTTTTATTTCGGACAGGCTCGCACTCAATTGGAACAACTCCAAATGTTGGGCTTGAGGGTCGCGTTCAGGGTATAGTTTGACGGTTTCAAGCTTTGGTGCGTGAATTGATTTTGCAAGCCTCGTGACACCTTTCTTCACCGTGAACCATTAAAGCAAGGCTGTCTATGCGCAATCTCAGCTGCATCTGAGCGTGCCTTTGTTATTGTTTCTGCGAGTGTGCTTAGGGTTCCTTAGGACAGTTGGTGAGTGTATATATTGAGCATCTAAGTGGGGTGGGGCCCAAAAAATATTCCTAAACCCTCCCCAACCCTAAACCCTAAACCCTAAACCTTAAAATTATTCATAAACCCTAAGCCCTTGAAAAGTTTGCCCAAAGGTCAGAAGCGAAGACAGGATGGACCTCCACAGGCATCGGGGCACTGGTTGGAAGTAGGAGGTTGTGGAGTTTCTGGGGGTTGGGAGGTCAAGGGGTTTGGGGGTCCTAAAAGACCTTCAGCTTCAGATGGAGTTTTGGGCCAAGCCCTAAGTCCTAAACCCTAGTTATTCACGATGCCACTTGTCGAGCACTGCGAGGGGCATAGGTACGGACATACACCTGCTCTTTAGAGCTTTCGATCATGGAGGTCGGAAAGAGGTGTTTGCAATAAAGCTAGTTGTGGGTTTGGGGGGATTAAGGGTCCACCTGAAACATAGAACACCTCCAGGGTTTAGGGTCTAGGGGTTCAGCTTAAGGGGGCCTTAGTGATTGGGGGGGGGTTCCAGAAATTACAGGTCCCTTTTCGGACTTGGGCACCCGTAATAGTTGACTCTTTTCTATGTGGGTCTAAAATAGGGCCTCCCTGTTTAAGGAAACTCCCAAATCTTAATCTCTGAAGCTGAACATGTTCTTGGAGTCTTTAGAGGTGAGGTTTGGGAGACTGAGGGAAAACCTAGGACCTAAACTGACCCTACATCCTAAACCCGATAGGTAGTCTCGGCTTAGTTTCGGAGATCTCGGCTGGTACCAGCCAGGGACCCTACTTAGGGTTTGTAGGGTTTACCCGGGTATATGATAGGCATAGATGGGTAGTGTCCCCACCCAGTAACAGTTGGATAGGAATCATAACATGAGTGCCTAAAGCTCTTAAGAATGATCCCTACTGTAGGCTGTCGCTGGGTGGGGGCAGGATCTGAGGAATAGAGGGATCCCAAAGTAGAAAGTAGGGGCCCAGACCTCTAGCCTTAGCGGAGTCTTTGGGCTTCAGGCTTTACGGATTTATTTGACCTACAGTCTAAACTCCTGAAGGGGGGTTATATAGGGAATTATATAGGGGATTACTATAGGGGTTATTCAGGGGATACTAGGAGTTTAGACAGTAGCTCATTTAGGGTAAGGTTCACGGGTGAGATGCTGTAGGCTTTAGGGTTTTCGGGCTTGAGGGTTTAGGGTTTAGGCCTGCAGGCCAGGGCTTCGGGGGACTTAGTAAGTGTGTCAATGCCCCTAGAATCCATCTGGTTTAGGGATTAGGGTAGGATCCAGGGCCTACAGGCCAGGGCTTTGGGTGTAATTACTTGGAGGGGCGGTTTCTAAGTTCCCTTGACCCTCCAAATAAGGCTCAGGATCTAGGGTCCCCTGTCGCATTCCCTTTGGCTAGGCCAACGGAAGTCGGAGCAGCCCCTTGACCCCAGCCCGGAACGGTATGTTAACCCTAAGCCCCGACCCTTTGCAGGCCAACGAGATGGAGATGGACGACATAGGATACAACGATGACTTTCTACAGTCGTTGTCTCTTGTTCTGCATGGTTTTATCTAGTTCGCAGGAGTCGTAAAGTAAGTTGAGTGGATTTTCCTTGACCAACATGTTTGGGATTACTGGTTGATTCAGGGAGGCAACGCCCCTTAGAACCATACGCAGCTACAAGTATAACATACCCCCCCAAACCCGGTTCTGGTAAATGGGTCCCTGGCCTCAATCCTTTTGAAACCCATACATGAGCCTAGCTTCCATTTCGTTGTCCACGTTGTTTTCCACCTGGTTCACAGCAACCCCGGTCCCCTCTTTCCCTTTTTAAGGGACCCTGTTATTGCTTGGGTTCAGAGGTTCAGGTTATACCTTCGGCAAGTCAAGGACAGTGTCATGTCCTTTATACTAGACATCCGAAGGGATCTAGATCAAGTCCTTTGCCATGGCTCCGGAACCCAGAAGCCGAAACCCTCTACCCTGACTTGCTAAACCCAAATCCTGAATCCTGAATCCCAAATGCCAAGGCAGCCCAAAAGTCCTAAACTTAAGCCATCTAAGCTTTGATGTATGCGACCATAGTGCAGAATCTCAATTTGGGCTCTTATATACCTTACATACCACATAAAACCTTCCAAACCCGGGCCCATGGTTTCGCTTGAAGAGACCCCGCTAAATCCTAAGCGCTGCGACCCAAAATTCTATACCAAGAGCCTGAAGTTAATAGGGTTCAGGGTTTACGGTAGATGAGGGTTTAGCACTCTAAGCCTGTAAATAGTACCTACGTTGGATCCTAGAGTCTGGAAGTAGTGCCTATTTTGCCGTAGTAGGTACTGTAGGAAGATTCAGCCCCAATGCAGGCGTTGCATCATCTATTTGGGACTTGTACGGTTAACACCCGCCCCAAAATCCTAAAGCCTCCGGCCCAAATCTTAAGCCCTTAGCCCTTAGCCCTCAACCGTAAAACTTAAACCCCAAACCCTAAACCCTCAAACCCACAAACTTAAACTCCAAACCCTAAACCCTTAAACCCTCAACCCCAAATCCTAAACCCAAACCCTGCGCCCCAAACCCTAAATCCCAAGCCCTAAATCCCGAACCCTAAACCCAATAAACCCCAAACCCCAAGCCCTAAACCCCAAACCCTTAACGCAAAACCCCAAACCTTCAACCCTTTACCCTACACCCTCAGACCCTCGACCCTCAAACCCTTAGAAACCAAGCCCAGGTTTGGCCAGGCGCAAATCGGAGCGGTTGGGTGCTTCGTCCATGGCGGCCGATATTGGGAAGCCACCTACTGGCGCTCATGAGGGTTTAGGGTTCAGGAGTTAGTTAGTGTTTAGGACTAAGGGCCTTTATAAAAGTTATGAGGGCTTCTGTCTTAGGACCTTTGGCTTTAGTTTAAATCGGTTTGGGGCTAAGGGCTTTTATAACTTATGACGGTTTATGGCTTCGGGTCTAGGGCGAAGGGCCTCAGGCTTATATTTACATGTATATGTGGAAATTGGCCTCGTCATGGGGACTTGTAGCTGGCGAGGGCTCATAGGACGGCTCCTTAGGAACGCGGGAGTTGGGATTTGGGGGTTTAGGGTTTAGGGTATAGGGTTTAGGGTTTAGGGTTTTAGGGTTTAGGGTTTAGGGTTTAGGGGAAAGGCTGAAGGATTTACAGGTTTCCAGAAAACGCAGGGCCCCAATAAGAACTTCAAGATAGTGTTATCCTTTGCCGTAGGTAGCTCCCAAAAAGGGGAAATGGGCTTAGGGGTCCCTAGCAGGGCTCCCCCCAAAAACTCGAAATTCAAACTGCGGGCCTCCAAGGCTGAGTGTTTCTTACTGGTGCTTAGGTGGGGATTGGGCATTGGGGGGAGTGATTTTTGTGACGAATGTAATGGGCTATGGGTAGCAATTTGGGGATTTTCTCCACCTTAAATGCAGTAAGGCAAAGTTGGACGTGGAGAAGCTGTACGAAGCGCCTTGGTGTGTTTAGGCGCACAGAGCACGTAGACATTCATAGTCTATGTTCGTTTTTAACACATGCACCGATCTCACAGAAATTCCATTCATTTCTTGCCCTTGCAACAGCAGAATCGTGTCCTAAATCCTGAACCCAAAGCCCTAAACCCTAAACGCATTTGTTTGCTCAGGTGGCCGACATGCAGCCAACCAGTCTTGCACAATGGGCTCCCCCAATGTCTGAAACCCAATATGAGCTACAGTCTAAAATCCTTAAATGGGGGCTATATGAGGGTAAATGGGGGCTATATGAGGGTTAGGGTTTAGGGTCTAAACTCGCAAACGGGGTTATATAAGTGTCAGAAAGGTACTAACGGGAATACTAGGAGTTCAGACTATAGCCCACTATTCAGGTCCCTCTTGAACGGGCAGTAGTCGTTCTAGGGCCCTTGTCGGTTTTGTCGCTGGATTTTTTTTGTAAGGCCACAGCTCCAAAAAAGCATCTCTACAGTGCCCTCAGTAGACCCTAAACCCTAGAACCCCATGCTCAAGTTCAGGCACTGCCTGAGGAGAACAAGTCTGTGTTCATGGAAGGCTACTGGGTTGCTGTTGCGGAGCTGGCGCTGTGAAGTGAAACGTTTATAGGTCAACTTAAGTAGATAGAATATGGCTTTGGGTATATCACAACAACAAGAAGATCCCCATATACCCTATATTCTATCTACTTAAGGGGGACTATAGGTTTAGGGTTCAACGGTTTAGGGTTTAGCGTCAGATGGGTTCCTACAACAAATTTCTGCTGTGTTCTGTTGCTTAGACGCAAAGCCAAGAGGCCACACTTTCTGACCCGTTTTCTGACCCGTACCGTGAAGCAAAGACTTGTCCTAGACCCTAACAGTTACTTAGCCCCTGAATCTACAAATTCACCCTTCAATTCACCCTTTTACCGCATTTGCTACAGCTTAACGCACCCTAGACTTTAACTATGCCACCCTAAGCTTTGTGCGATTGGCTGAAGACCTCATCGCTTAAATCATTTGAGTAGTATCCTACATGTCGATATTGCAGTCCCAAACATAGGGTACCACAGGCTTTCTCATCCATTGGGTGTGGTATTTTCTTGAAGGCTGGAACTTTACGCAGTTCAACCAGCAACTGGCCATTGGCCAACTAGGAATCAAGGAATGGATCCTTATAGTAGTCCCCATATAACCTATTATCATACTTTCCATTGTCTTTTCCATGTCTTCATTCTCAGCTAACCCATGGCCAGTCAAAGACAGCAACCCTAAACCCTACACCCTAAACCCTAAACCCTACCATCACTTAGGTTTGAGCCAGGGGCTGCCAGCAGACTCTGGATGGCTCTTTGAAATCTGTTTTTTCTCCTTGGCGTTTAGTAGGAAAGGGGAAAGGAGTGTAAGGACTGGTTTAGGGTTTAGGGTTTAGGGGCGGATTGTGCAGGGACTTGGTGCGGCTAAATTAGCACGCTTGAGGGTTTGGCAGCGTAGCTTTCTGCGGCTTTACGTTGTATTGGCTAAAGCTAAGCATAGCGGCTTCCTAACAATCATAGACATTCATGGATCTGCTTATCAGCCCACAAGCACGAGAATCCTCAATATCGGAATTCCCCCACAAGCGGTTAAGGGTTTCGGGTTTAGGATGTCTTCTGAATTTGGGAATTCCACCGGTCGGGGGCTGAAACTTTTGAGGTGTTCTTTCAGGAGTTGCTGGGGTTGCCCAGAGAGAGGCTGTACGTTTTGGACATTTACTATCACGCTTGTGCTTCTGGAAAAAAAGGCATGGAACCTCAACATGTGGTTTTTCTGAGCACTGCTTTTCTTGTTTGGGGTTCCATGTTTGCGTGGGGGTGGAGGTCATTACGATGTTTCTTGGTGACACGGCGCGCCCTTCTTGGCAAAAGAAGAGCCGAATCCATCATCCCAAGCCTACAAAAACTCCAGGCACCAAATCTCAACCCTGAATCAATCCTTAAACTCCAAAAGCACCAACACCCTTAACTCTACAACGTGTAATGAAGCCCTACACCCAAGACCGTGGAGTTTAAGAAGCAAGCTTTTTAGGACGTAGTACTTCAGGGTTTAGACCCTAAAAACTCGACCCTAAACCCTCGACCCTAGACCCTAACCCTCCACCCTAAACCTTAAAGGAGTCCAGAGCTCAATTTCTGGGCGGCACCATCGCCGCTGGGAACTCTACAAGACGTTTTTGTACCAGGGGTTTAGGGGGTTTTGGGGTTTAGGGTGTAGCGGGTTGGGGTTTAGGGCTTAGGGTGTTGGGGTTTCAGGGTTTAGGGTGTACCGATTTGGGGTTTACCGTTTAGGTTTTTGCTTGTGCAAAGGGATTGGAGGTTGTCTCTTTCATTAATACTGGCGGATGTGTCGGGAATGTCTTGTGACATGTGGGGCTTAGGCGGAGGGTTCAGCGGTTGACCCTCCCCAAAATCGACACGGAAGCTGAGCTTGTATCCTGTTTTGGAAGGACGGTAGTTAGGTCAATCCTCCGAAATAATGGCCCCTCAATATGGACCCTAATGTACCTACACTAGTACCTTGTGATACCCACTACTGGGTGGGGGTTTGACCGAAAACGGTAGTCACTTTAGCAACCACCACCGTGTTCGGGCTTCCATGGTAGTTAAGCCTAAACCTTACCCAGTACATATGAGAACTGCAACTTTTCAGTGGGGCTTCCCGGGATCTGTATATGCTTGCATAAGATTGAGTCGGTGATTGAGTCTGGTACTTTTTTTCCTAACCCTAAACCCTACAACACATTTTTGTATCATTTCTTCTGAACCATGCGCCCTGACGACATCTCCCAGTCGGAGCCGTACGTACACTCCCTTTTTAGGGTTCAGGGTTTAGAGTCTAGGATTTAGGGTTGAGGGCTCCCTTACTATTCGAGGTTCCCTGAAATGGATTTCTAAGTTTCTGCTATCTATATAGTCCTAAGCACCAGCTGACATCATAATTTCTATATACCAGGAATTCAGGGAACTTGGACTTAGAGACTAGCCAAAGCCCTCACCCCTGTACTACCAGCGCCGGGGTTGGCCCTGAAGTATCTTTCTGAAAAAGTTAGGATTTCGGGTGTAGGGGTCATTTTTGTGGGTTCATTGTCCTTCATTTCGCGGTACGGATCCCTAAGGCAAAGTTCAGATACACGCAAGAGAAGTGAGTAGTATTTTATTTGGGGTTATTATGGTACCCAATATAGAGTAAGATTCTATCCTCCTTTTGGGGTATTTTTTATATATAAGGAACAATATCTTACTAGGTTCAACCACCAAAAAAACATTGCTCAAGTGGAGGTCATTCCAATGCTTCGAATGGCTCTCTGTACGCCCACAGCCTGTGAGCAAGAGACAATCGTAAGGCGAGTCTTCCCCGAGTTTCAGGCGCCTGCGGCCTAGTAGTTTGTTGGTTGAGATGTTCGAGAATTATCCCGAGCTCATACTATTTCATACACCCAACCAGACAAATGCTTTAGTACATGGCTCAACCGTACAGGTTTAGAGTTGTGTCTTGCGGTGAGTCATAGCGTAAACAAAAGTCCTGTGGAATCCTGGTTCCCGGCGCCTTTTTGCAATGGGATCCCTGCATACCAATATACGAAATTGGGTGTATCATATGATCCTGCGGTATTCGTTCCAAGGCATGTCCTTACTGACCTTAAGTCGTAGGCAACGCTCACCCAAACTTACAACGGCCATGCCTTTAAATGAACATCTCAAGTGTTCCCCGTGCGAGTAGTTTGGACGACATGGGCTACAACGTGCGATTCCTCCAGACTCCAGATAGATGTCTGCATTCCCTCGTGTCTGGTAGAAGTATATCGTGCCATGAGCCCCCGCAACTGAATCCTAAGCTCCCTGAAGGTAGAAGTTCTGCTGGGAGTGGAGAGGGCCAAGATCACGAAACTGAGTCAGTTTTGAAGATTCCTTGTTGTTTTTCAGAAGATTAGAACCCTTTTCCCATACAGAGCACGAAGCCCAGTTCCCCAAAGACCTATACTCCTCACGCCTATAAAAGCGGAACTCCAAAGACCTCAAGAGTTTAGGGTTTTGGGTATGTTTGGATGATCTTTCTACTTACGGCTTAGTCTGCCTACAATCTCCTATTACAAAGCCCAACAAATTCTTTTCACTAAGTGGACTTACTAAGTCAAGGAAGCCGTGCCATGAACTCTGCAACTTTAATCCAGGAAGGGCATTGCACTGGCTGAGCTTCTTCAAGTTGAGGAAGTCTGGAGCATCTTCATCTGAAATCAGCTACACCTATGTGATAGGGGGGTCCAGGAGGCTTCAGGAGTTTTGGGTCGTGGGTTGAGTGTTTAGGGCTTTGCGTGAGTTCTACGTGTCTTTGAATCCCAGCCCTATGTACTTTCTAAACCCAAATCCTTCAATCCTAGCCGAGAGTTAAAGTCCAAATTCTAAGCCCGCAACCCTATGTGGTGCACTCCCGAAATCAAGGTTACCAGGTCTATATTGGGGTTCGCCTACTTAATGAAACCATTATATTGAATCCCAGATCTTCAGCCCTACCCCAAAGCTGAACACCCAAAACCGCATTTGTGCTCAAGCTCAAACCGAAACTAGTCGTGTATGCTCCTATTTCCTTTGGAATTGTTTTTATCTTCCTCATAGTATGACCCAAACAAATTATTGAAATCTACGAGTATTACAGGTCCTGGCCAAGGCCCGGGCAGGAGGATGATAGCTATAAAGCCCGCTGGAATGGCAGGTATACTCCCTCCCCCACTCCCCTGCAAGCAGCAGCAAACAGCAAGAAGACATTATAGTCCCCCTTCGGTAGATAGAATACGAGGTATATGGGGGTTTTGTATAATATACCAAAAACCATAATCTATCTACTTAACCCTAGAAGCCCAGTTACCTATATAATGGGTTCCTGTCCTTCAGTCCCTATATGATTCTATACTATCTGGAACCCAAAGACCTACTATATGGGTACCTGGGCTTCTAGAGTAGAATATACCCCAAAACCATAATCTACTTAAGGGGGACTATAGGCTGGGATCACATTGAGCTCGACTTTGCCATTGCTGGCGTGGACGGCTGCGATACGACGTCCCTCCAAAGGAACCTCGCCCCTTCGGCTTCACACAGCTTGATGGGGTTTAGGGTTTAGGGTTTAGGGTTCCATCACCCAAAGGTTGAATATCATACCCCAGACCCCCTAAAGGATCCAAAAAATAGAACCCCCTAACAATCCCCTAGTTACCCCTATGTAGTAATGGGTTCATATCGGGGGGGGTTCCATTTTTTGCATCCTTTAGGGGGTCTGGGACCACCATGGTTACCAGGTCTGAAGGGACCGTAGGTCCTGAAGTCCCTTAACCCTGAAGCCTAAACTCTAAACTTATGTTTTTGTCTATCAACGGTAGAACTTAGCAGGGTGGTTTGGGTCTGCGGCCTATGGCTGGATCTGAAGTGGTGTGGCAGCTTAAGGGGGGGGACCCGAACATAGACTCCCCCAACACGATATTCCTTGCTGTAGGGGCACTCGAAAAGGTACCCCTCATTTTGGCTTTGGTGTGTCAGATTTTCTGAGGGCCGTATCCCAAATCTGGAAGGTTTCCCAAACCCCCACGTTAGGGTGGGGCCCGTAGAATAAGGATCCCAAATCCCTTTCTGTCTTTTTGTTATACCCTTCCGGACGATTTCAGACCCCCTTGAAAATTCATTATTTGACTGGGGTCATTTAGCCTTTTATGCACGTAGTCATCCTCAACCCCCTCAACCCTAATACGGCTACCTAAGCCCCAAAAGCATGCAAATCAATAACCCTAAACCAACAATAATAGCAATAAAGGCCATTACTTACATACCTTTGGGTCCAGGTAAACCGTACAACCCATAAACGTTAAACCCCTAAACCCTAAATCCTCAACCCTTCTTAGGGTTGGAGGTTTAGGGTATAGCCTTTAGGGTTTAAGGTTTAGGGTTGGTTGATCAGTTTTCCTTTCACAGTTTCTTAGCTATTGCTGGCAAGTAGGCATTCCCACAGAAATGGCGCATTCAAATGTCATGTAATATGATGCAGTAGAACAGAACTGCTCTAGAAATTTGTATACTACCGTTGTAACACATAGTATTGCATTATGTCATATCGCAGCATGTGTGGAAGGTTAAGCAACATGCTATGATGTACATGTTGCAAACTTAGATGTGTGCATATATGTATATTACATACACAGTGTGTATATATACATATATATACATTTATGTATGGACATATATGTCTTCATATATATATATGCATATACACATACACATGTGCTGTGGGAAGTTCCGGTACACGGTTAGGAGAGGTACGTTGCGCGCTCTAGCTGAAGGGCCTCTGGGGTTTGTATTTCTGCATGGAGGCTTTCTTGACTGAGTAAGTCTATTTGACAAAAGGGGTTTTCTGGCTTATCATTGAATACAGTAGGTAGACTTAATTACAAAGCCAAAAGATCAAACAAGAAGGGCTGTGCCCCTTGGTTTAGGACACATTGAAAGAAAGCTTTGAAGACCGCAAGGGCGATATTGAGCTCATATCTGGGAACCTGTTAGAGGTACGACCTTATGGTTACAACCCTGGAACCCTCTCAGGACCTCCATCCAGAGATTGCATTCTCCTCAGTTCTGGCAGACGCCTCCAGCTTGCGCTTTGGCAGCTTTGCTAGTTTTTGCCCGCATTGTTGGTCTTTGTCTGCAACAGGCAACAGCTTTGCGGGGGAGGGATTCTGCCCACATAAGCCTCAGAACATATCGGAGCAGCGCACAGGCGGCTACTCCGGATCGGGTTCCGACCCAATATTTCCAGACCCTAAAACCCTGAACCCTAAACCCCAACCCAGGAGTTCTTCGTCTCTGAGGTGGTCCATCGCCTGGTTCCGCTAAGATCTCAAGTTGAGGCCTTGCACAAGAGAGCCTCAGTCATGACTTGGTAGCTTGGTGGTGGTTTGGGTTTAGTGTAGGGTTCAGGGTTTAGGGCTTAGGGGCATGGGGTTTAGGGCTCATGACTTAGTAGCTTGGTGGTGATTTGGGGTTTCGGGCCTAGGGTTCAGGGTGTAGGGCTCATGACTTAGCGGCTTGGTGGTGTTTGGGTTTCAGGGTTGTAGGGTCTAGTGCGAAGGGTTTCATGGTTTAAGGGGCTTAGGATTCAAGGTTAGTTAGGGAGAGCCCCAGTCCGGACTTAATCTCCTCTGCCCTAACATGAACATGCGCCCACCTTCTCTTATTCTACATTTGCATTCGTATATATCGGAAACACATTTACCCAAAACCCTAAGCTCGCCTTAAACCATTCCGTTTCTCAAAATTTAGTATTGGAGGTTAGATTGGAGTCGCAAGTGTTACTTTGTAACTGGGCTGGTGGGCGGAGGGTAGCTTACCTTTGCCCCCAGATCAGGCCCGAAGGTCGCTACACCCAGACCCCTGATTAATAAACCCCTTCCCCTTAATAGGACCTTAATAGGGATTGTAATAGGAATCCGAATATTAAGGCCCTCGAAAGGAGGGGTGTTATTAATCATGGGTCTGCACCACACTAGATCACGCAGCTCAAGGTTACAGAGTTAAGTTTTAACATATACTTGTTCATTGTTCGCCCATCAAAAAGTGTCTGAACGAAGTCGCCAAGGACTAAGTGCTTGACTACCCAACATCTTCGATGACGGGTGAACAGACTGCGCGTTCACCCATCATTCCTAAACAACCCTCATAAAGCCATGAACATTTAGTTCGTATAGGGCCCCCTCAAACCTACCAGAGTTTAGGGCTTATAAGGTTGAACTGGGAAGAAGATAGGGCATCCACCATATGTGGATGGGTACCTAAGAAGAAAAACATTAGGAATTGCATGAATTCTGCCACAGGAATTGAGACGGCCAAAGACAAGAAGTACCACGAGACGGGGATTCTGCCAACCCTGGCCGGCATTTGGTCGCCATCAATGCTTCTGGACCTCTGAGGGTTTAGGGTTTAAAGCAGGGTGGATTTGCAATTTATGTTGAAATTGTACTACCCTTCATCCCTATATAACCCTTATGAAGCCATGACAATCTAATCTTTAGAGGGCGCCCAAACGTACCCTAGTTGAGGGCTTCGTTGGCCCAAGCTTGTCCCTGTTGTGAGACATGCTTTATGCCAAGCTGTCTGGTGAATCAAAGACCTCACTACAACCAAGTCCATCCTAAACCCTAAAAACCTATACCCTTATTCGGCGCAAGGTCTTGCACATAATGCTGGGCCTTCAAGGAAGTGTTACCTACCTTTGAAGTAAGCAGGTTTGAGAAGAGTCCATAGTTTATTACCTCCTATATAGGAGAATCACACGAAAAATGCAAAAGGAGAATGGAAACTGGGATAATGTTGAACCACAAACAGACGCTCCAAGATGTGTTTTTTGGCGCTTCCCCAAAATTAGAGTATTTTTTTGAAGGTCCCTAACCCTAAGCCCTTAACCCTATACCCTAAATCCTGAACCTTAAACCCTCAGATTTTCGTGTCCGGGATCTATGTTGGGGTGCCCTGTTAATGTAAACTACCATGGCAGGACGCCTCTAGGAAAAAGGCAAGGGTTTAGGGTTTTGAGCTTTGTTTTCCTTTAGGCTTTAGGGTTAAAGGTTTCGGGTTTAGGTTTAAGGCCTTTAGGTGTAGGATTTTAGGGTGTAGGGTCAAGGGCTTAGGGTTTAGGATTTTAGGGTTTACAGACAAAGAAGCCGGCAATATTTCTTGTGGATCTCATCGCATTCCTTAACAGCCTAAACCCTAAACCCTAAACCCTAGCCTAGGTTTGCCTTTGCATTGGCAAGTGCCTCCGCAGAAGTTAATCTGATCGGTTTAAAGTTCAACGTGTCTTGTGGCGTGAGGTTGGGATACCTTCTTTAGGTCCATGACGGGCTGCTTGGGGTTTAGGGTTTGGGGTTTGAGGGTTTACGTTTTGGGGATTTTACATGTTGGCGTTTGGGTTGTAGCGTGGGGGTTTGGGGTTTCAGTGTCTAGGCTTCAGGGCTCAGGTTGTGGAGTTTGTAGGGTTTAGGTTTTGGGGTTCAGGCTCTGGATTCCACTAAGGGTGTAGTCGCTCTGATGCAGTGTGTTGCAAAGTCAGTCAAGTCTCATGCAATGCTTCATCTTCTGACGGGAAGATTCGCAGGTAGACTCTAGACCCTACACCCTGTGTCGCTTGCCAAACTGTTGCAGACGCCTGAAAGGTTTCCTAGACCATTCCTGAGAATCCTTGTCCTAATCATGGTATCACCTACGGCTCGTCACCCTGTATGTCCCCAGCACTTCCTCGAGAAGCTCTTGCGCTCCACATGCCTCCGTGGCGTTGCGGAGTTTTTGTAGGGGGTAGAAGTTCTAGCTATGAGTACGCTTATTACATGAAGTACTGCTATGATTACTACTTCTATCACGACTAGACTACACCTGTGCTCAGCGTTTAGGGTATTGCTCAGCTGGACGGGCATTCTTGGTTTTGCGCTCTTTACTTGTTCGCCCCGGGACACAAGCCCTTCCGGGAAAACATGCCTTTTGCCACAAGCTCTAGGATAAATAACGCTGAACACTTTTCAGGTTAAGATTTCGGGTTTAGGTTGTCGGATGAGCGGTTTAATTAGGGCTTAAGGGAGTCTCCCACATCAGCCATAGAAACCGAAGAGCCCTGAACCCTGACGGCCTTTGAAGCCTTAAGCTCCAAGCCTTAGACCCCCAGCCCTCCACTATAGGAAGCGTTCGCCCGGGGATGACCTTGACTTACTGGTTGTAAGTAGAGAACGGACCCACCCCGCTTAATGGTAAGTATCCGCTTTGATAGATCATCGTAGCACATTTGGGGAGGTCTGAAAGGGGGTCGGGGGGGTTCAGTATTAGGGGGAGGAAATTCGTAGCTCTTTATACACTGTCCATGTGTACCGATGCTCATTCCTTATCAAGAGCCCGCCAGGAATGGCCTTGAGACACATGCCGCATGTCAAGGCCTGCGCCCTAAACCCACATAAGGTCGTGTTTTTCGTGGCCTGCTTATGGGATTAGATTCTAGACCTTGTTGCTTACAGGACTAGGCCTTGAGGGAGATTAGACCATAGCAGGATAATGGAAAACAAATTGGCAAAGAACATTGACAGTTACATGGAACCTGGGTTGTTATTGTAAGGATTGAATGTAGGGGCCTGAATAACCGGTTAGAGAGGTCCGGTGATGTCTATCATTCGTCGTATTATAGTCATAGAAGGATTTTGGGGGGTAGAGTCTCGGTAACCATTCAGCTTTCACATTAAACCTTGGTGGCTCATGGGCCGGTAGTCGGGGTGGCTGTTAAGGAATTTGAGTTAATGTACCACAACATGGGTATATAAGGGTATATAGTAAGTGGGCCAGTTCCTCATTATACTCACCCTAAACCCTATATATCCTTTATCATGAGCTTAGTCATGTTAAAAGTTCCTATAACCGCAAACCGGTAGTTTTCCATAGGCCTTCTATGCGTAGCACGCCTGCAAGGTTTTGGGGGTAGGGGTTCAGGGCATGGGGAAAATTATGGAGCTTCATGCCACCTGTAGATGGCTTTCATAAGGAGATCCCGAAGTCTTTACCTTGACATAATGATAATAGTGCCCTAAGGGTCCATATACCCAAAGGTACTTGGGAGTTTATGCTAGTAATTGTAGTACATGTTTTTACTATATTGGGCACCTGGACCCCCACAATAATAATAGGCACCTAGTCCATGATTATGGGTATTGGGGAGGTGTCAGGCCAAATTCCATGACTTCGGGAAGTTTAGACATCAGGTTTTCTTCGGGCTCGAACCCGAACCCCAAAACCTAAACGGCATGGTTGCTTGCCTCGCGACATTCGTATGGACGACTTGGGTGTGTAGGATTTACTTGGGTCCCAAGAGTATGTAAAGAGTGGCTGATTTGGCTATTTTCAGCGTAAAACAAACCCTCACCAAAGGGGCTGCTAATTTACGTATTTTGGGGTCCAGATAGGGCCTTTGGATTCAGAAATTAGGGTCTAAGGTCCAGGGCTTAGCCTTTGCAATGTAAACCAGAAGCACTCAAGGGGTCTTGGGCTTTAGGAATTATACCTGTTGGGCTGTTTCTCTCCTGCCTGCTTGGACCCAACTTCCAAGCCCCGCACCCAAGACTCCTGCTGTCTTGAAGACTCTTGAATTACTAAGTCTAGTTGCAACAGGGGTTTAGGGGCTTATTTGCGGATAGTAGGTAGGCCTACCAAGTCAACAGTCCATCCAGGTAAAACCCTTGCTTCAGGCCTTGAGCACCGCATCCCAGGTTACGGGTTAAGGCCCTAAACCCTAAACCGGTGATTATATGCCTGTGACCCCTTTAACGGGACCCAAGGTGCTTCTGGCCGTCTGCGATCCTTTGGGTCGGCTCGAGCGACGCTTCATGGAGCCCCTTTGGGTGCGGTTAGGGTTTAGATCTTGGGGTATATAGGGTTTAGGTTTACAGGGTTTAGGTTTCGAGTTTAGGTCTTGGGGGGTGGGTTTGGGGTTGAGGATTACAGGGTTTAGGTTTCGAGTTTAGGGTCTAGAGTTTAGTGTTTGGGGCACCCCTGAAGAGGTTGTTGTAAAGGATTGGTGGTTTCCACTGATAGGGGACCCAATATAGACCTAATTTTCTACAACCCTTATTGTAGGGACCTCCCAAGAAGGGCTACACTGGTGTCAGGGTAGTTTCAGCTTGGGCAAGAGGGTTTGGGGCTTAGGGCTTACATGGAGGTTCTGGGTATGGATTACCTCATAGCACTGCAAGAAGAAGGATCCTCTTGTTCTGGGGGGATTTCAGACCAAGAAGCCCATGTGAGTAGTATTTTATTTTGGGATACTATGGTACCCATTATAGAGTAAGATTATATCCTCCTTTTGGGTATAGTATTTTATATGAGGAATAAAATCTTACCAGGTTCAACCACCAAAAAAAAGCGCTACTCATGTTAGAAACCAAGGGGGGTGTCCTGATCTTACATGCAGCAGACCGTGACATGTCAAGGTTTCACGGCTTCTCAAGCTACCTTGGAGAGCGTTTATATAGGGATTTTGGTGTACATAGCGGGGTATTGGGTATATACAGGGATAATGGAAAATAAAAAGGAAACTACAGGGATTATAGGGGTTATGTAGACATTATTTAGGGGTTGGATGGAAAGAAGCACAAACCATAAACGTCGAAATGCTAACGTGGGCTCCGACTTTATGATCGTTCTTTGCTTGGTCTAGGTTGTGGCAGGGCCACGTATACTGAGACTGCACCAGAATGCAAGTGTAGATCCATGTACCCACATGGCAGATACTTTGGCCAAGGTACCTGAACGGGAACCCTTTGCCCAAAATTCTGCCCCGAAACCTTAATCCTTACACTATTATATGCCTACATGGACAGTTGCGGAAACGCTCCTGAGTACCAACTGCCCACGCTAGGTTTTACTATTGCCATGGAGAGGATTTCGAGCAGCTTGGACGCTAGTTTAGGGTTTAGGGTTCTTTGTTATTTTGCCTGCCGATTCCCCTTATGAGAAGATCCAATGTGTTCTGTTAAATGCCCGGGTTTCCCGTTCAAAGGACATATGTACCCGGAATCCTTGCCTTATGAACCCTGACCACAAAGCTGGATGCCGCCGCCAAAAAAAAGTTCAAAAGGACCGACACAAGTTTTTCAGAATGGGAGTGCTCTCGCCTAAGCAGCGCGGTAGGTGCATTCACATTTTGCGGTTAGTGTAACCGTATTCTACAATCAAAAAAGTGCAGACTGGTTTTGGGCACCGTTGAATGAAGTACTCTGATAAATGCTGCCTGAAACTCCATGGTAGATGTAAGCAGGGTTAATTGCAGGATGGACGTGGCTCTAGCCCAGATTGGGGATACTCGAGCCCAAACACCCCCCGCGAGGGGGAGGTTGCTGTTTTCTCTCAGGTGCTCGCATAGAGGTTGTAGGGTCTAGGGATTAGGGTTGTTTGGAGCCTGTTTTGAGAAACTCCTGCCGCAGCTTTCCACGGCCCATAGTCCTTAGAATGGCGTGAAGGAGCAAGTTGATGGGTTCCTTCTAGAGCATGCCTCCAATCTCAGCTCGCCCTACAGCCTTCACTTGGGCTCTTCCCGCACTCAACAGCATTCGGCACAAAGTGCAACTGTAGTTTTTTTATATGATATGTCCTTCATGTACTCTCCCCGTCTACGATGGTCAAAGGGTTAGGGGGAGAGCTTAGGTTCAGGTCCCCCAAAACGGCCAATGACTGTACTTAAGGTCTGCCTAGATGGACACTCTCCATCCATACACTTCACTGAACCCTCAACCTTAGATCCATGCCACCATATCCGTTCCCTGAATTCTAAACCTGAGACTTGAAGCTCACAGGCGTTTTGTCCTCGAATGAAGGCGCCCATTGAGATGATTGAACTTAGGCTGTAGCTTTTAGGGTTATGATGGGGTCCTAATTTGGTAAACCCTAAACCCTCAGGAGCCGCAGCCTTCCCTGCTCTTGCAGTCCCCTTTGAGTGCCATCAGGTCCGCCCAAGCTGCGCAAATTGCCTATTCCGGAAGCACCTTGGCTGTTGGAGTAGTGTTGCTGGCTCCACACTAGGGTCCCTTAGCTTGCCTGTTTTCTGGTCCGTAAATAGTCTACGAAATAGTCTCTCGCCCTCGGCTGGGGGCGCAACTTCAGTGAAACAGTGTGCTTTACACTGCTGGGGGGAGGGCATGGGTTGGATGCTCTCTGCAACCTATGACCCTTCCCCAACATTCAGGAATTTGATCAAAACATGTTTGCCCTTCAAAAGCGTCCTGTGCATGCTTTTCCTCAGAGGACCCTAGGGCGTCAAGAACATAGAGAAGACTCAACAAGCTCCATGTTAGTTTGGTTGATGGTTACGTAGGCCCACAGGGCCCAGTACTCCCAAATTAAGCCATATACCTTACATGCTTTTCCAAATCCTAGTATGATTTAAGGTATGTTGCGTATTCATGCGGTTTGTGCTCCCAGGGAGGGGTGTGGAAAGAAAGGGCTGCAGGTTTGGGGAAAGGTGTTAGGTCCAGCAGAGCTAAGGTAAGGGATTTACTTGCTGGTGTTTGAGCGGAATGGCCAAGCGCATAGACTACAATCTCGATAGATATACTTATTCTAGCACAGTCTAGCATCCTTACTATCGTAGTTACATCCACTCACACTAGAAGGTCGTCAGGGATCAGGATTTGGTCCTCAACCCTAAACAGTTTTCCTTATTGGGATACGGTCAACAATTCTCAAGGCATGTTATTCCTTATCGGGTTTAGCAGAATGCAAATCCAGACTTCCCCCCCAAAACCCTAATCCCTAAACTCTACCAGAAACAGGGGCCCTTACTTTAAATGTGGTATGCACTGTAGTCCAAACTGCTGAAAGGCGGATTATATAGGTACCACTATGCAGCTTTTTAGGGTATAGTTCAAATCAATATAGTTTTCTTTACATATACAGGTACATATGCTTGTAAAGACCCACAAGCAGATGTATACGTAGACAGATATAATTTGCAAATTATAAGCCCTTAACCCATAACACACACATATATATATATGTATATATTGTATGCATATCTCAGAACGTCATTCATGGGATACGCGGTTCTCCGCATTTCCCAGGAACCAGAGAAGGATGCGTTGCCTCTGCAGCGGCTATATGGGATGTGCCTCAGCTGATCTTAGCTGTATGGATTCGGGCTTAGGGTTTGGGAGTTGGGATTTAGGGGTTTAGGATTTAGGGGTTGGGCGTTGAAGGGTTTAGGGTGCACATCAGAGAGTTGTGCTTCAAAAATCTAGGAATGTGGGTTAAGGGTTTAGGATCTGGAGGTTTAAGTTTAGGGTTCAGCGTTTAGGGTTTGGTCCCCAGGGACTCACATTGGGGCAACCTATTGTCCAGATGTATTCCAACAGGCACATGGACCACTGTCCGCTTGTAGATTGTCCAGTTGGTTTTTGCTTTTCGTAATGTAAAGATTTTATCATGCAGTCCTGAAACGGACGGTGTGTTGGGTAGAGTGTGGGGCCCGTGGGGTGTCTCGCTTTAGCTGGAGTGTTTACAGCTTTCGCTATAGCACTTCGCTTCTTTTAAAATTGAGGCCACGTGTTCAGGAGTTAAGGTGCCAGGGAAGGGAAGCCTACGGTTCACGGATTGCTGGGGGATGTATAAACTGTCCAGGTGACATGTTGGCCAGGCTCGTCCGTTAGAGTATTAGGGCTTAGGGTTTGGGGTTAGTATCAACACTTATAGGGTTTAGGGATAGTATCAGCACTTAAAGAGGGATTGATTCAGGGGCTCTTGTAACTCCTGGGAACAGCTCCGAGCAAGTCTCGTAGATGATGTTGGAGGGAAGGACCCACGTGCTGCTTAGGAATTTAGATGGTCTATTTGCTGAAGCTAGGGACTGCTACCCCAAACCCCTGAGCCCTAAACCGTAAACCCTAAACCCCGCTCTACTGCACTGGTGCAGCTGAGTATGCGAAATCGTATGAAGGAGAGCCTGGTGTCTCACTCTCCACCGCCATCCGCTTTTGGTTGTATGTTTAGGGGTTTGGGATTTAGGGTTTAGGGTTTTGATTTCAGGGTTTCGGTTTTAGGGTTTTGGGTGTTGGTTTCGTGGTTTACGGTTTGCGGGTCCAGGGATTCGCCTGGGCAGACTTTCAGGGGGTTGATGCATGTGATTACAGTGTAGGTGTAAGGTTTAGAGCTTACAAGGCTGGATGTACTGCTCGGTGGCTTGGCGGGAATGGACGATTTGATTATAGTAGTCCCCACCTACAGTTCCTTATAATCGTTTTGAGCTTGATGGGCCTGTACCGCTTGAAGACCTCGGTGGACTTGCAGGATGTTGCGGTGCTTTCCACTCTGAACCCTAAAAACCCCAAGAGAGGACAGCACGGCGGGGTTTAAGATGTACTTACACCTTCAACCACACTTGTTGCGGTAGTCATCTGGTAATCAAGGTCTGTCCAGTTGGGGGCTCGAAGTAAGCCCAGTGATATTATATTCATACATACATGCATGCATGCATGCATGCATGCATACATACATACATACAGACATACACGCATACATGCGTATTTACATATGTGTAGTTATACATACATAACTAGTTGCCAGGTGCCACGAACCTCCATGAAGAGGTACATGGAGATCACAAAAATGAGAGGTTATGAAGCATTTCAAGATGTTTTCAAAGGCACACCGTGGAACGTCCTGACGGCCAGAAATCTCTAAACACTAGACAGGGCTCTTGTAGAGTAAATTTTACATTCTTATGGCTACCTGGGCCCAATATAAAAAAAAGATCGTTTTTCCTTGTATTTCAACAAGAACCCAGAGAGAGCTCTATTTCCTAAATTCCCGAAGCCTGCAACTCTGAGCTCAAAATTATGGCTATGCAGGAACGCCATGGACGGATGCAACACTTTGTGACTGCATTCTCCATGGCAGAACACTTAGCTGCAATGAACTACTTGTGTCTTGGACCAAATCTGGACCAAAATCAAAATTAGATCCTGTAGGGATTCTTTGATACCTTTTGGGCATAAGCTTTACAGTTTAGGGTTTAGGCTATTCCTTTTGGAAGTAAGGGGTTTTCCTTTATCAATACGGTTGAGTATTTTGCAGGAAGCGGACATTGTGGGGTTTTGAGTTGAGAGATACCATTCATCATTTGGGACCACAGTTTCTCGGTACATGTCTCATCTTCGAACATTGAATCCGATGAGCCGAACGTTTACAGTACAGCTTCCACGGGCGAAAAGATGACGCAAAGCACTGCCCATTATTCGCTTGTGCTCTATCCACCCTCTGTAAAGGACTGTCTTTCATAACAGTGTCCTGTCGCAATAGCAGAAGGGCCACCGCGTGCAAAATTGCGGAATGTGTGTCTTATCTGCTTGAAAAGAGCACCAGGAACCTTGGCTATTCAGTAATCTCACACGTGGATCCAAGTGCCCTCCACCCTAAACCTCGATTCGTAAGCAGCTTAGGACGCATCCTTTTTTATTAGATCTCACCTGAAGCCCTGCAATCAATGTAAACACATGTATACACACACATGTATATACATATATACATATGTGTATACATGTGTATATATATAAATATACATGTATGCAGATGTTATTTTGTTCCACAACAGACATATTCAAGATCAGTTGTTTCCAAGTATAGGGAGGTAGCTGCTTAAACCCTTGGCATTCTTGGATCGATGCGGTTTAAGATTTAGGGTTAGGTTTTTAAGGTCCAGGGTCAGGGTTTAAAGGTTTAGGGTTTACGGGTTTAAGGCTTCGGGCTAGGGATCTAGAGGGTTTAGGGCTCCAGGGTCTATGGTAACACTTTTTACCAATGGGACAATCTGTCCTTACTCCTTTTTGACTTTTATGTCCTTAATATGAAGCCTACCACGTACTGGGATGTACTGGGCTGAGGATTAGCTTAGCCACTTAGTTTTCACCAGCTTACGTGTGATGCTTCAAGCCCTGTGAATTCAGCACTTAGCTTTGTCCCAGCCAGTCAAGCCAGGTGCTAGGCATTCGGAAGCTGTATACTACTGCAGGAGCCAGGCATGCTGAAGCTGCATTCTACAAAACCCCAACTGCACCCAGTTTGTCCTTTGCCTCGTGAAGGGGAGTGAGGCAATAAGTGGAAAAAGTAGGCTTGAGTCCGTGCGTACTGTCATATGATAGTTAGTCAAATGTTCGTCATCATAGGGAGCTAATTTAGGCATTTGGGGTTTCAAGCCTTGAGCCCTCAAAGGTTTCCGGAACGCATGTTTCGCCTACATCGTGATTTCCTGCAGAGACCTGGCAAGCTTTATCCTGTCCTCGCTGACTTCCTTGGCGCCGCAAGGCCGAATGTGGATCATGTAGGCCTCAAGGGTTGGCGTAAGGGGGCCCCGGGTTGAAAAGAGGGTTTGGGTTTAGGGTTTAGGGTTGGGCAGAGGGTTCAGGTTTAAGGAATTTCTCTAAGCTGTTCCCTGTAGAAGAAGAAGGGACCTCAATGGTCAGGGACTTCAATGGTCCATTTGTAAGCAGCTATTCCTGGTTCCCCGGTCGCAAAGGCGAGTTTCTGCTCTATCCTGGTGTTATTATCTGGATCTTGACGGGCACTGTTATGTGTTGTGGGCATCCGTCATGATTTGCTTTTGCCGGTGCCAGGGGTTCTGTGCTACTACCAGAAGGCAGGAAGTCGGAAAGGGGGGAAACATGTTATTTGTCCTTTGTGCAGCAAGATCTTTGGAAATTTGTAAGTAGAACATATCATGCATTGTTCAACTCATGCACTTCACCCATAAAGCATGACTAGCAGCCAAGGCAAGCTGCAAAACGCTGAGGCATATTCAAAAGATTCTAAAAGCGAGCCTTTAAATCTTCAAGGCATCTTCCTGTAAGCCTGTTTCGCATCAGGTGTTGATTGATCTGTTTTGCACATGTCTGGCTCTATTGGTTCTACACAGTCTACATGGTATGTTTGCGGGCTCGTTGCGGGCTTCCTTTGCAATGCCTTGAACCCACCGCCATTTCTTTAAAGGACCGCTGCATGACCCTTGACAAGGTGATCTCTTCATAATCTCCGTAAGTATACCGTGATCATATCCTTAAAATCTCTCACAGTTCCACTATCATCATCTCCCGGGGTCGCTAAGTATTGGTATTTCCAGCGTTGGGAGTCCCAGCTGAGGCCAAGGGCAAGTTTCCGGAAGCGACGAGCTTTGGCCACTTCAATGCTGTGGGTGGGCACCGAACAGACCTGTGTAGAAATCGCTCCTTGGTGCCTGGGTCTGGGTCTTCCTTCTTTTTTCCAGGGTTCAGCGGCTTAGGGTTGAGAGGGGCTTAGCGGTTTAGGGTAGAGGGGTTTAGGGGTTATACGGGTTTAGAGTTGATGGGTGGAGGAGTTTGGGGGTTTTAGGGGCTAAAATGCATTCGGGTGATGGGTGAGTTTGGCAAAGCCCCTCAACCCTAAACCCTAAACCCTAACCTATTCACTTCATGCTCAACCCGTGCCTAAGTTCGAGCCTTGTACATCCCTCCCGAGCCGCAACTACCGAACCCTCTTAGGGTTTGGGGTTTAGGGTTTAGGGTTAGGGTTTAGGGCTTAGGGTTTAACAGCTTCCAACCTGCTGTGGACATGACCCTGCAGACCTTATGCCTATAGCGAAGAAAGTGCTACAGGGTTCCTAAAGTGGGGAAGCTGCCAGCCTAGGTGTTCCCCTATACAGTTAGGGGTTTAGAGTTTAGGAATCCTAAGCCCCTTTATACCTTCTATATGCCCCTACTCTCTATACTTCCTATAGACACCCTTTTTCCTAAACCTTAAACCCGAAGGCCTAAGTCCCAAGCCCTCCTTCTCCCCACCATACTAGACCCTAGCCCCTAAATCCTAAACCCTAAACCCTAAATCCTAAACCCTAAATCCTAAACCCTAAACCCTATAAACCCTAAGGTGCGGAGATTGCAGAAGCTTATGGAGCCAGACTACCAAGCCCAGGTTGGAGAATTTTAGTCCCCCTTAAGTAGATAGAATATGGGGTAACGGTATATGGGGATGTCATTATAATATACCCAAAGCTATATTCTATCTACTTAAAGGGGACTAAAGGGTTTAGGGCTCAGGATCTGAGAGGCTTAAGGTAGGGGTTTGGGTTCGGGGCTGGGGATTTCAGGGGTTTAAGGTTTTGGGGTTTTGCGTTTTAGGGCTTGGGGCTGAGGAGTAGAGGGACTTAAGGTAGGGTTTAGGGTGTGAGGCTCACGATTTTAGGGATTGACGAATTTGGAGTATTGGGTTTTAGGGCTTGGGGCTGAGGATTTCAGGCATTGAAGATAGGGTTTGGGGTTTGAGGCTGAGGATTTTTAGTGTAGGGTGTTTAGGTGCTACAAAAACGATAGTCATGATTCATGTTCTATGACTGGCAGCTCCTTATTCTGCTCCGATGTAGGGTTTAGGTTGGATACGTCTCCCATCCAAAACAGTCCCTCGTATGACAAGTATTGTAATGTTGTATCTTGAATAAGGTCACCATACCCTGCAGCATAAGTACCATGTGCTATAGGATTGGCAGGGTACAAGCTATGTTCTTAGAAGCCGCAGGGTTTAGGGCTGAAACATTGCTGTCAGGTTTTCAGGATTTTGGGGCTCAGAGCTCCGGGTGTCTGGGTTTAGGAGCGGCTAACCTTCATTGGATCCTTATGGGGTCCTTCGCACTTTTTAGGGAAGTTCATTTCTGTTTTGACTACCAAAAGGAGGTTTGTCCTAGTAAAAGGAACCCTCAAGGCCCAGAACCCTGAACTGCAAGCCCTAAGCCATAGCTGATTTCATCTCATTGTGGGCGGGGCCTCCTAAACCCTCCGGTAAACACCGCCTCGACAAAACTCAATATTCCCATTCTGGTATAAAGATACAGGGGTTGGTTAACATCAGGGGAAAGTGAATATATTGCAGCCTGGCGCATAATGCACAAACAGGTGAGAATCTGCCAAGCTGAGTGTGGGTTTCCCCCTACACCTTGCAGCGGGGTATGTACATTACCTTTTTGGTTCCTGAAAGACAGCCATATAAACAAAACAAGTGTGGACTTTTTTCGCCTGGGGAAGTCAACCACAGGGTACAAGACACGCGAAGGAAAGAGACCCCCCCTAAACCTTAAACTGCGTCATGCTGGGAAAATTGCAGGTCAACTTCCTTCGCCTCGGAGATAGCCCTATACCTGACAGCTTCTGGGGCAGCGGAAGAAATCCTTCGTGTAGTTGGTATGCCCCCACCCCGTAACTGTCAGATGAAGTATAGTCAGATCAAGTATTGTACTGTTATGTATACAGCCTTTCATAGTAGCCTGATTAGAGATTGTTCTTGGGTGGAGCAGTACCCAGTATGCGCATTTGGAGGTTCGGTTTTGCTTTAAAAAATGAGCTCAGTACCCGAAAAGTTGCTTTGGGGTAATACGGTGGATGGACAACATCCGACATGACTATACAGATATATATATATATACATATATATCCAATCCTAAGCTCCAGAGGTAGCATAGTCTACTTAAGGTGTTGCCCATCAACAGTAGCCCCAGTTTTGCAAGTGCCATTTTTTGAGATACTTCCTCCGAACAACTGCTGCAGTTACTATGGCTGAGGTGCCACATACCCAACTATGAGTATGCGGACAAACCCTAGGCTCTAAACCCTGACAGTTGAGTAGTTGGACCCTCAGAGTTGGAGCGATAGAAGCCTGAACCCTAAACCCTGGGAGCCCAAAACCCTAAACCTAATTCTTGGGCACTTGGACCCGTAGGTGCGCTGACTAACTCTTAGGAAGTTTCAGGTGGATAGTTTCTGCCATATATGCCTTACATGGCCCATATAGTGCTAATGTCCCCATATAAGCCTTACATAAGCTGTGTGTAAGGGTACCCGCCTGGTAACTACCCATCTGAAAGCTCCCTTAACTAAGGCCTCAAGTACCGCATTTCGCGGTGTTCGTCTGTTGAAGCGGACCAGCGTCGCTGTGTACAGAGAGCTTGCTGAGGTAAAAAGCCGGTCCAGCTTCAGCATTTTTAGAGTGTTCAGGGAGTATAGTCCCCCTTGAGTAGATAGAATAAGGCTTCGGGTATTTCATAATAAGATCCCCATGTACCCCATATTCTATCTACTTCAGGGGGACTACACAGGCTTTAAAGGTTCAGGGTTTAGGGGGTTTGGGGTTTAGAGTTGAGGGGTTGAGGGTGTTTAGAGTTTAGGATTAGTGAACAGAAGGTTTGAAGCATGGCCCCTTAACATGGGCCCTGGGCCTTTGTAGAAGAAGTCTAGGTGCCTTCAGTGGCATATAGAATGTATATACCGTTGTTTCCCAAAATTAGGGATACCTACTGTTTGGGGGTCCCTGTAGAATTCCCATAGGATCCTCAGCAAAGTTCTGTTTTGCTTATCCCTGGGTATGTTCAAGACCAGAACGGCTTGCCTTTGACTTTGCTGGTGCTTACGCGAAAGTGGGGGAGTGACAGAGCAGATATCCTAGGGCTCTACAACTATCATAGGTGGTTGCATAGGGACAAGTGTACCCCGAACCTAAACCATGTGGCTGCACCAGTCAGTTGATGGAGGTGTATGGCCTTGACAACTTCTGGAAGTATGGTACGCTCTCGCGCGCCTTCGAGCTCCTTGTTAGCCTTATGCTGGATCATTTTGGAGCATGCTTTCTGATGTCATCCGCTGGGTGGTTAAATCACGTAGCTATTGGTAGAGCCTTGTGGCGCCTCTCAAATTCGCGTTGCCTGGAGTAACGAGCAGTTCCTGTGGTACGAACAATATTGGTTTACACTTGGGCAAGGGAGCAGTACTCCATGGGGCCTGCAACTCGAACGCAATGGATCGCACAAGTTTTTCGCTGTATCCCTACTAGACATCCACGTATGACGGCTGTCTTGTCCGATACATAGTCCCACTCACATTGACTGAGCCCCATCCTAAACCTCAAGCCGTAAACCCTGAGCCCTCAATAGCACTAAGCCCTCCGGAATCTTGGTTTAGGGTTCAGGTGTTTAGGGTTTGGGTTCAGGGGCTTAGGGTTTAGGGCTTCGGGTTCAGGGTTTTAGGGTTTAGGGTTCTGAAGGGAAGGTTTCAGATATTGTCGCCTTAGGACTCAAAGCCCATATAGTAAGCCTTGAGCCGACCTGTATGTTTACCTATCATCCGCAATAGTCCCCACTGTAGGCCCATAACCCCTGTTGCTAAGTAGAACTTGCTAAGTCAAGAGGGCCTCAAAGTAAACGGAGCGCCCTCGACCCTAAACCCTGAACTCTGGAGTTTAGGGTTTAGGGTTTAGGGAATCCAAGGAAACATCCGAAGTTTCATTTCATCACGGGCGACGCCAAGAATGTGGAGCTGCTGAGGAAAGTTTTCTGGACATCATTAGCCCTAAACTGAAACCCTAAAGCGCAGCTTAGGGTTTAGGGTTTGGGATTCAGAGTGATACTCCCCTGACCCTAGAAGAATTCCCCAAGCTTACAACTGCATTTAGTGTGCTTTTGTACTCTTTTCGAGTTGTATCATGACTGCTTCAGGCTGGGGACAGCGCCCACACTTTATTTCTAAACCCTTTAACGGGGTTATATAAGGGATTATGGAAGGGGGTATTATGGAGTTTTGGAGGGTGATACTAGGAGTTCAGACTCTAGCTCATGTCATTGTGGGCGTTGTGTGCCATGTTGCTTTCCCGCCCTGGAGTTGTTTCCATGAACATTTCTGTCGTACCCCTAGAGGGTTATTCCCCAATGTGGCCTTCATCTTGCCATTTTTGAGCCAATGTAGCCAGCTGAGGTCCATGTAGAGGATCCCTAAGCTCAGGGGTACAACCCTAGGCTACAAGCCTGAAACACTTG
The DNA here is from genome assembly GCA_905231905.1 of Symbiodinium pilosum. Lineage (NCBI taxonomy): Eukaryota > Dinophyceae > Suessiales > Symbiodiniaceae > Symbiodinium > Symbiodinium pilosum. Next base: position 58,145 of record CAJNIZ010018680.1, read on the forward strand.
GACTACAGGGGCTGAGGGTTTAGGATCTAGAGTTTAAATTAGAGCTGTGCGCGATCAAGGACGTAGGCAAAGGGGTTTAAAGTCTAGAGAGTTGGTGAGGCTACTCCTCAAGACATACAAGCTGTATAAGTAGAGCAACGAAAACAAGATCCCCCCAAACTCCAAAGTCTAGCCTATAAGCCCCAAACCTTCATTTTGAAATGCCGGCTTCAAATTCTGAACCCTGGAGAAGCTTAGTTTTTGCAGTATAGGGTTTAGGGCTTAGTTTTTAGGGTTTGGGTTTAAGGCTTGTATTCAGGGTTGGGCCCTGGAGGTTGTTTTCGACAACAAGATTGAGATTTTCATCGCAGCTGCAGCAATCATTGGGGGGATCTCAATGCCTCCCGTCCAGCATCTGGCGAAAAGATTCCCACCTTAAGCCCAAACCCAAAGCCCTTTTTGCTGAAGTTCCAGTTGAGGCAGTACGGCATGACTTGATGTTTCCTCAAGACCAAAGCTAAGCAACAAGTCCTCCAGATCGCAGTCTCTAATAAAGTCTTGCAGGACCCGCTCCTTCAGTGTCAGGGTACAAAGTTGACATGAGGAGCTTGAAGAGGATCGTAAGTGCTAACCCTAAACCCTAAACCCTATAATCCTGAACCCTGAACCTAAATGCCACTTCAAAGGACGAGAGGTGCTGGCGGCCCATAATCACCCGGTCCTGCAGACCCTTGCCCACTAGTCCTGTTGAAATTTCTATGCCAGGTTCTTGTAGAGATGTTCAAGGTTATGGGTCTCATTCTCGCATCCTGAAATGTGTATACTATGGTTGATCCTAACAGTTTTGCAGGACCCTAGAATCCTTATTTGCTGTTGGAACTGTGGGATTCCAGTATGCAAATGTCATGCAGGAACCTCAATTTTGGGAAGCCGTGCTGGCGTAGGGACTTTCCTCAGATGCTTAATGTGGTGTTACCTAGGCTTACCACCCTACACCCTAAACTCCAAACCTCTATCTACCCCAAGAATCCTTTCTTTGCTAACTGCTAATATTAGCCTCCTTGAGGGACCCTTAACAATGGACATAGGGGTCCCTCTTGTAGCTGAGTATTGTCCTGAATATAGATAGCTTCTCATAAGGAACCCATGTCTATTAATGTCTGTAGCATAATATGGGTACTTTTCAACTTAGCGGCGACCGCTAGGAAGTAGTTATAGGGCGAGTCCCAAATACGAGGGCTCCTCGTGCTTCGAAAGCCCTGACGGTATTTTCCAAAATCAAGTTCAGGGCTCAGGGTTCCGGCGTAAAGCCTACCTTGTAACCCATAAGCCCGGAAACCTAAAAAAGAGGAGGCCTTCCATGCACAGGTTTCACAAGCTTGCGTATTTCCTCCTCGCAGAGAACGAGCGCATCACATGCGGCCTGGTTGCGCTTTCCTAGCGTATCCTAGCGTTTAGCATTGGGGGCTTCGAGCGAAGGACTCAGGATTTAACTTGTTGTTTACCTGGACCCTCCAATGTAGCTCCTTTTTGGGTTTGTTATTTCTGTGGTTAGGACTCTTATCAGGACTAAAAAAGTTTTACATTGGAGGGTCTAGGTAGGTGTTAGAGGCTTTGGTGTTAGCGCTTAGGATGTAGGGGATGGATTGGGCTTCAGGGCTTTGGGGTTTACGGGTTTGGATTGATCGGGTCCAGCGTTCAACGGAGTTCACGGTCCAGCGTTATGTCACCCTAAGGGTCCAAGGACCCAAATAATAGGATTTGAGGGCCCAAATACTATACTATTAATTAATGGTATCTGGTCCCTGAAACCCTATTATTGGGGTCCTTGGACCCTTAGGGTCAGGGATGTTCTGGACGATGAAGGTTGCTTCGGGTTCCATCGGCGCTCCTCGGGGCCAGGGGCCACTGACAGGTAGACTCATACGTCCGGGCACAAATAGCAAGAGGTGGGTTTAGGCTTAGGCTAATGTAGACCCGTTGTTAACAAACCCAGTCCCCTTAATGGGGATTCTAATAGGGATCCTAATACTAAGGCCCTTAAAACAAAGGGGTGTATTAATCATGGGTCCGCATTACCTTCAGCCCAAACCAAGGCCCAAGTAAACCCTAAACGATAAACCCTGCACCTGAAGTAGCTCATGGTGGCGCAAGCCTTGCCAAGAGCCTGGCGGGGCATGGGTGATTCCTACCTGGCGGTGTTGGCTGGTTAAAAGAGTTTAAAGAGTTTTGGGGCTTTGGTTTCCCTGAGCCTGAAAAACGCTGAGCCCTAAACCCTGAACCCGAAACCCCAAACCTACCTACTTTTGGGGTCCAGGCAGTGTTCTGAGTGCCCATGTTCTCAGCTGTCACGAATCTCCTTTGTGGTACGGGGCTTGTTGGTGACCCCTGTTTGGCCCTATTTGTGGCGTTTGGGGTTTAGCTTAGGGTTTTGGGTTTAATGTGGGATTCTGGTTAATAAACGGTCAACACCAAAAAACAATCAAACCAATTCAACAGAGTCCAGGGCCTCGGCAAACTTGTTTGGGGTGGAGCCCTGAACCCTAATGAACTAACAACAACTAGTATCAAACCCTAATGAAACTGGCTTCTCTTCTTTTTTGTTTCTTATTTTCTTGTTGTTGTTCTCTCTTCGGGCGTATCCAGAACAGAGCACGGAATCATTCCGCTGCTGATTTGTTATGAATCCTTGCAGACAGTTCAGACAAGAGTTAGCTCTGTTCCGTACCCTTTTTTCATTCCTCCGCTCAGGCCGAATTTAGCTCTATTCCGACTCCCTTTACTAATCAGAAGTTGACATTAGGGTTTAGGTTAGGGTTTAGGGTTTGGGTTTAGGTTAGAGTTTAGGGTTCTACTCATGAATTCAGGGTTATTTCCTCCCAAAACGTAAGTAGGTAAGGTGTTATAGGTAGGTGGGCTTTGGAACACAGTTTAGGGTTCAGCGTTTAGGCTGCATGTCTTCGCTGGCCGAAGAATGGACCATGTTTCTTGCAACTCGCGGCATATGTTTCCTGTTGCTGACTCGTACGGGGATTAAGGTGTAGGTACTTGCCAACTGTGGGGCAACCGATCAGTGAGGGCACAGTTAGGTGCTGTTAAAAAGTTTGGGTGGGCGAATCCTAAGCTATATTCTCCTTCACGCCAAAATTAGGGTCCCAGAAGGTTTCCGCCTCACTCCGATGCGTGCTTCTAAAAGGGTAGTTGAAGTAAGCCTAGCCTTGAACATTAGAACCATGCCGGGGATCAGCCATGAGGACATACAGATGAGGGATTGTCAAAAATATGGTCCTTTTTTGAATCCCTATTATAATACGGGGCCTAATTTAGGGGACCCAAAAAGGGACCATAATTTTGACAATCCCCCAGATGACAAGTACTATGATATACCCTAAACCCTAAACCCTAAACATGATATACTATGATCCTGAGCCCTCAACCATTTGGCCTTTGTTCCGCGGGTTTGGGGTTAGCCACAGGTGCTGCGTTTGACGTCTGCGTGGAAGCCAGGAAGGCGTTGCCATCTTTGTATCCTTAGGGCTTAGGGATTAAGGATTAAGTCCTTGTACTTGGGTAGGCACACCTTACATGATGAACATCTTCTTGAGTTCCTAGAACTCGGTTATAATTGTGAAAGTCGATTTTGTCCCGCGCTACTAGGAAGCTCAACAGCTGGGAAGTGCGCATTGCCTTGGCGTCGATAGGCGTCCTGCAGTAGATGCAGAGGATACTGAGAAAAGCCATGCAACCCCACCCCTTTCATACGACTAAACCCTAAACCCGGAACCTTGCAGCGTCCTAATATGAGCCATAATCTAAACTCCTTAAAGGGGGTTATATAGGGCATTATATAGGCGACTACTATAGGGGCTATTAAGGGGCAGACTCGGAGTTTAGACCATAGCTCATATTGGGCTGGGGATGCAAGAGCGCTCCTCTTAGAGGATGTGCTGCTCCAGGATTGTCGATTAGACGCTGCAATTCCCTGTGAGGACCCTCATGTAAGGGTAGATGAGGTGTCTTTTCAGGGGTTCAGGGTCTTAGGGTCCCCCTTAAGTAGATAGAATATGGGGTATATGGGTATAATATACCCAAAGCCATATTCTATCTACTTAAGGGAGACTATAGGGTCTTAGAAGTTCCCATAGCCGACTCCTGGTTTTCGGTCTGCCTGGGCGAGATGAGGTCCTTCATCCTTCCCTAGATCCTAAGCCCCTAAACCCCTAAACCTGAAAGCCCTAAACCCCTAAACCTTAAAGCCCCAAACCCCTA
>CAJNIZ010018680.1:62492-85500 GCA_905231905.1 Symbiodinium pilosum
CCTTTGGCCAAAGGGCTTCCAAGTTAAGACCCCAAAACAAAACACATTTTTCAAGGCCTTCCCAACAATGCCCTGAAATTGAATAAGGGGCGTCCAAAACAAATTAGTCAAGGTTGCTTCACTAAAGCCAGTTCCACATGAATGTCTGAAAGTTGTACCCTAAGCCCTAAACCCTAAAACCCTGTACCTACTTGGGGCCTGGAAGTTTATAACCCTCAACCCTAAACCCCTACAACCGCGTGGCTATTTGATGCCTGAGGGTTGCTCTCCTCGGCCAGGCAGCAACTCGAAGGGTCCAGGCAGCTTCATAACCGATACAGGATGCGGTTGAAGGTTTAGGGTTTACGGGTTTAGGGCTTGTAGGGTTTAGGGGTTTAGAGTTCGATGTTTGGGGTTTAAGTTTTAAGTTTAAGGTTTCGGGTGTAGGGTCTCGGGATTCTGGGTTTAAGGTTTGGGGCTTAATAGCAGACCTTCAAAGCCCATGAACATACCTTTCCCAAATTCAAAGCCCAAATTAAACCCTAAAGCCCTAAACCCTAAACCCTAGGGCAAACATGCGTGGGTGATGATAGTCCTGGGACAGGCGGGCTTCCTGGAGAAGATTGCAGCTGGGCGGGCAAGTTTAGGTTTCAGCCTTTAGTGGTGTAGGGCTTAGACAGTTAGATTTAAGAGTTTGAGGGTTAAGGGCGTGGATGGCAGAAGACCCAGAGTGCTGATGCAAAAGGGTTTGGATGGCAGATGTAGCAAAAGTTTTGGTTTCAGAGTTTCAGCTCAATGTTTTTGTGGACCTGGGGTTCAGGGTTTGGGGCTGACTTGCTGGTTCAACGCCCATGTTGGTGCCTATATTCTCTCCCCACCCCCCAAGAATTGTACGGAAGTTGGGTTTGGGGTTTGTGGCGGAAGGCCCTCACCCTAAACCCTAAATAACATAGATTCTGAACCATAAGTTGTTGGAATCATAGTATGTAGTTCAGCCCCCTCAGCTCAAATTTCAAAGCTGTGCAGTACTGTGGTTTAGGTTTTGGGGTAGAGGCGGAATCAGCCAAAATCAGGTTTGGGGCGTCTTAGATTCAAACACTGTATGGCTGATGCCTGAAGTTTTTACATTAAGCTTTAGGCTTCACCAGGTGTCATGGTTCTTAGTACATAATTACTACCCTAAACCCTAAACTCCATTGTGGGTGAGGATGGCTTCGGCTTTTGGGCTTCAAATTCACATCTAACAGGTCCAAGTCTTCGTGCAGTGGCGATAGAAGGGCTCCCTGAAAGCAGACCCAATGGTGGCTCTTCGAGCCCACATATAAGCTACAGTCGATATTAGCCTGATTAAGGGACCCTTAACAGTGGACACAGGGGTCCCTCTTGTAGTTTAGCATAGTCCCTAGTATAGTCCTAATAAAGAACCTATGTCAACTTAATTATGTAAGAATACTGATCTTAGCTCATATGGTTGTGCGCTCGGCATTCTGCGCCCTCCTCCCTCCCCCACATGGTATGGTCCCCTGAACCCCAGGCCTCTCAAAAGTGTCAACCGTCACAGGGATGGTGTGGTGGGTCGCCTCATATATGGTCCCCTATAGCCCAACAGCAGCAAGCCTAAACCCTAAACTTTGGGTTCTGGAGATGGTTCCTGTTGCGAGATGCAAATCAAACTTGTGAGCTATAGTATGGTAGGTACTGGGGCCCAAAGAGGTTCCCAGCTACGTATTTCAAGGCCCAAGTATACGCCATACTTCGGTTTGCGGGTCGATTGTCCTGCATAAGATGAGGTGGTGATTAGCAGCTCAATGGTCTACGAGTGCAGTGACACCTTCCCTTCAAAGGACGCGGGATTTTCTTCAGGGTGAGATTCCGTTTATTGTTTGATGGGGGCATGTAGGCTTATATGGGGATCCACAGGGATTGCGCGGATTGGGGGTTATTTGCTGTCGCAGCTCCGCCTGAACATCAGGTCTGGTTTATTTTGCACGAAAGGGCCCTACAAAACCAACTAGACTAGAAAAGGGGCACCATATCAGCTTTCATGTTTGGATGGCGCAGGGCAAAGCAAGTTATGGTTTCGGGGCAAAGCTTGAAGAGCCGCGGTTGAACGTTTCCAGGCGTCGCGCGGTTTAGTATAGGGCTTAAGGTTTAGGATGAGTGGCTGACCTGGGTGAGCCAGCAGCCGAGCTATAGAAATTCTGATCCTTTCCTAAGAAAGGGTTGTTCCGGGAACAACCATTTCAATTCTGCTCACCTGGTTACCCGGCAGGGGTTTGGAATCTCCAGGCATCGAACTAAGGTTTGGAGAGTCAGGTGTGGTCTTTGACGCAAAAATTCGGTTATATACGTGTGTCTCAAAACCTTTCTACGTGAATGGATTGTATCGTTTAGCTGGCACCACCTCTTTCTAGTAGCAATATGGCGGGCATGCATAGGGACCCAACGGTGTGATAGCTTCTGTGAGCAGGTAAGATCCAAAAGCACGCCTCTCGTTTGTGCATTTTTGCTTCATGTTGGAAAAAGGGCTTCTGTTGATAACACGCTAACTTCCTTAACCATAAACAGCTGATCCCCAAACATGGCACTTTAATTGGTAGGTCGTCCAAGGGACCGTGATTTGGGCAACCATGTTAGATCTTTTTTCTCTAAGTCCTAAACCGATCTGCGTGGGGCTTAAAACGGCAAAAACGATTCACATCCACAGATCGGCAGGAGACGGATCTGAAGTCATGCCCTCCACCGCAGCTTAGCTTCAAGGGCTTCTGCAGGAATGTCTCGTTCAGGGATTATGGGTTAAGGGTTTAGAGGGGTGTAGGCTTGAGGGTTTAGAGGGGTCTAGGGCTAAGGGTTAAGGGTTGAGAGGAGTTTAGGGACAGGAGCTTAGGCTTATGGCTTGCAAAAGGCTTCGAGATTTTGGGCTTGGCTTAGGGGTCTCGGGGTTCAGGGGTTAGGGTTGCATGGTTTAGGGCGTAGGCTTTGATATTTAAACCTTAGTATACCATAATACCGACTTACACACGATTGTTCGTATCAACATGTATCAACCATAGGTAGAGGTGTGCGGGATCAGGGGGCCCGAAGGACCCACTTCGAGGGAACTTGCACTTCGGAAATCTGTAGCTCTTGCCCACAGTCGACCTGCAGCAAGCCCGCAGACGTAGTTCCCTAACTCGGTAGGCACTTTTAAAGGCATACATAGCCCTTATTGTATACCTTCTGCTCTTGGCCATATAGCCTGATTTAAGCTTTACGCAAGATGTGCCACCTGCTAACTCCCCACCTCGAAGTCTCCCAAACTAGCCTCTGAGTAGACCCCAGAGTCCTCAATCCATCCCCGCACGTGCTCCTGAAGAAACACCCATCATGGGGAAGACTGAGCCCAAACCCTAAAGCGTGTGGTCCGCAAAAAGTCCGAAATCCGGTGGTCCCTCGGGTTGTTTGAAGCCTTTTCCCCTTATCGGGTCTAGGCATCTTCATCTACAGTAATAGTAGCAGTTAGGAACAATAAAAACAAGTTTCCCTAAACGCACCAAAAGCTGCGAATCATACCCTGGGCGTATTGTTTTAGACTTTGTCGTCTTGCATGCAGCAGGCGGCCGGCACAAAGAACTTCCAAAGCAGTTTAAGCTGTCAACTGGTTTGGGCTTCAGGAAGCTACCCAGTGAATCACTCGCCCTACATTGAGATTGATCATGGCTGGCAGCACCTTATAATCCCTTTAAAAACTATATGGTATTTGCTCGAACACCAATGAAGACCCCCCAAATAGCATAATCATATTATAGAGGGACTTCCACAAGGGTACCTAAACATCAACCCCTCAACCGTGCGGGTAACTCCATATATACAAATGTGTATAGATACCCTAGGGCTTTCCCTCCAGAATGACCGTTGTTGAGAAACAGCATGTCCTCGGAAACCCTCTACTTATGCATAGCTACATGTATGTTGGGGCGTGTATACATTGGGGGTTTAGGGCTTAAGTTTAGGGTTTAGGGGGATGTTTGTATACATATTTATGTACATGGCGTACCTTGGGTACCTGGGGCCCCCTAAGTGATTGTCTGTTTTTAGAAAAGCCCAACGTGGAAGCAGGCAGAGCACGTACGGCTTCCAGAAGCTTGCCTGTGGCTTGGAGGAAACCCTAAACCCCGGTTTCAGAAAAAGGGGGCCTTTGGGTACCTGGGATTTATACAAAGGGTTTGAGGTTTAGGGGTAGGGTATGAGGGGATTACGGGGGCCCTTAAGGACGGCACAGTGGTGATTTTGAGAAATTCTCACTTAACCATGACGCCCTGTCCAGAGAAATGTTTGGTTGTGGGCTTGTTGTTACGGGTGAAACACCTCATGGCATGCGGCTGTATCGCCCCAAACACCCTAACCCTAAACTACAAGTGCGGCCCTTTTGCTGGAAGCCTCCATACCAGTAAGTCACCATGTTCGCTGTCCTTTTGTATATCTATACAGAATGATATCTCCCGGAAGTAGTCCTTAAAACTAGGACAAATTGCATGGGGCAGAAGTTAAAACGGAAACTCGCAGACAGTCGGATCAAAGCCCGCTCAAAACTGAGGACCCGAACCCTATGCACCTTGTGTCAGCTTGTATAAGCCATAATCTCAAAATAATTCAGTCGCTTCCTCTTTCCCTTCAGCACCAGCTACATATCCCTGCAGTTTAGGGGTTGGGGGTATATAGATCCCTGCATACATCGCGAAAATCCTGTTAATATTTTTCAGAGTTATGATCAGTTATGCACCCCACTCCCCCGTCGAGCACCGGTATGTCGCTATGATATATATATATGTATGTTCATCATCCTCTTGCAAAGGTACAACTGTAGAGTAGACGACATCCAACCTCTCCCGCATACCAAACCCGCAACCCTGATACCCTAGCCCTGAACCTTTAAACCCTAACCCCTCTTCGTCATCCTTTTGCATAGATACTACTGTAGAGCAGCCGACATCCAATCTCTCCCGCCTACCAAACACGCAACCCTTATACCCTAAAGCCCTCAAACTTTAAACCCTAACCCTTGGAACGCAAATTACTCTTGAACCCTTAAACCCGAAACCCCCAAACCCTGAAACCCATAAATTCCAAAATAAAGGTGGAATCCTAAAACCCTAAGCCCTCCAACCCTAACCCCCAAATCCCTAAACCCTTACACCCCCAAATCAAGGTGTACATATCCTCCCTAAAGCCCTAAACCCTAAATCCTAAACCCTAAACCCGAAATCCTAAACCCTAAACCCTAATCCCTAAACCCTAATCCCTAAACCCTAAACTACCCTAAACCCTGTTCCCTCTTCAGCACCCGGTAAGCCCAGGTGAGTACTTCGCGAAAGGTGCCTGGGAGCAACACCAGCTCCTGGGGCTCTCGTAGTTGGAGTCTGTTTAGGGCTTGGAGTTAGGGTTTAGGGTTTAGGGTTTAGGGTTTAGGGCTTGGAGTTAGGGTTTAGGGGTTGGGTTCAGGGTTTGGGGTAAGGGCTTAGAAGGTAGGGGCAGCCCAAGTGTCATGGGGGATACATGTAACCAGGATGCATTTAGGGGTGTGTATGGAGACATATAGAGATATAGAGGTGGAAAAAACTAAGTTGCAACCAACAGTTTATCAACTGGAAAAGAACCCGGAACTTGAAATGCACACTTGTCTCGCTGGTGCTCAACTGGCGAGTGGGGGGGGAGTGGAAAAGCAAATGGTGGTTACCATATCCTAAATCCAAAGCTGGGTTTTACCGTCCTGGAGTTGGAGTTGGGGAGGGATATGAGGATCTTATTATAATACATACACCCAAAACCATATTCTATCTACTTGAGGGGGACTATAGATTCATGTTGGTGTATGGGGTTTCTCATGTTGCTAGTAAGGGGCGTTTTCTGTTCCTAGGTGGCCGGGTTTAGGTCTAGGGACGAAGTTCTGCTGGTGTGTTGAATTGAAGTTCCAGCCCTGTTGCTTTTCATACTAGTACTAAAAAGACCGCCCAGACCCCCTCCATGAAATATTCCCCATGAGTTGAGCATCAAAGACTCACACCTGGTGGACATGAGCTTCGGGTGGTTTATTTTGTGTACGTGTGAAGGAGTTGCTACACCTGCCGGTCCTGTTTCAAATCCTTACCGACCTCTCCCATACACGCATGAATCCAAAAGGGCCCCCTGCATGCTAGACTGCAGTGGGGTTAGACGGGCTCCTTCTGGGGTTTCCTCTTTGCTCTGGGGGAAAATACCCCTATACAACACTCCACAGTTTACATCCTAGGCCCCACATTCCGCTACGTCCAGCTCAGGTTACCTTACACCATCATTCGCTTCTTGGCTCAAGTGTCTTGCGGAACCAGCGGCGGTATTTGGAGTTGCAGGCTTTTCCAAGAATAGCGCCGAACAACAACAAGCTGCAATGTCATGATCGCCATCCAACTTGTACTCAGATTGTTTCAAGAAATTGATGCCTCGCCCTAGATTCTCTAGAAGATCATTGGAAAAGGCTCTCAGTTGTAACTGAAGTATTTGCATTTGCAATTGCATTTGTGTTTTGCATGTCGGGTATTCGTATAAAACCCGAAAACTGAACCAGCCCAAATCAAGGACCATTCAACGCCGTGGGGATCGGTGAGCAGCGGGCGACCACTGACTCCGAGGCGAAAACCCTAGACCGCATGCAACCCTAGGTTTCAGCTTCAGGACAACAATCAGGTTATAACATGGTTATAAGCTTTATCTCCCGGTAGTTACTTATAATACAGAAAACACTAGTGTTTCTTAATCTGCCTACCTACGCTAGATCCAAAACCCTAAATCCTGAACCCTAAGCCCTAAACCCCAAATCCTAAACCCTAAATCCTCAACCCTAAGCCCTAAACCCTAAAGGAGTCCAGGTTCCAGAGTAAATGTCGCCTCTCAGGTGCTCAGTGGCAACGTCAAGCTGGCAGCGTGGCAGTATGGATCACGAGGGCCTTGGTGTAGGGTTTACCTGAACCCCAACAGTATCTAGAATAATAGCCTTTTGGGCTGCTTTCTGGTGTTTAGGGCTATTATTTTACATACTTTTGGGGTTTAGGGTTCAGGGTTCAGGTATCTAGGGGAATCGCAGATCGTACTTTCTTAGAGGGTGTGGTATGCCATAGGGAGCTCTAAAGATGAGAAAACCTTGCATGTTCTGACAGAATTCACCCTTTAGCTCATGCTGATCCTCTTGTGGGCATGGCTCCAGCTGAATGAATTTCCTTCTTCTGCCAATGCTACTGCTTGTAGATGGATTTCCATACATTGAACGCTTCAATGTAGACCCTAATACGCATATTTTTCTCCTAGGGCCTCCCACAAGGGGCCCCTGATATGTGGAAAGCTCCATATAGCAGAAAACAGGCTTTCTAGATGCATCTCAGAGAATCTATCATATGGGTATGTAAGCCGTCTGGTACCCATCCATGACCTCCACTTGCATGCTGTAGGTTTCTGCATTTTGCCCAAGCTCACGACTCTTGAGCTCCAGTCTACAGCTTTATACGTGAACTGCACGTTAACCAACAAGCATTAGCAAGGACCACCATACTAAGGCAAAAGGGCAGTGCTCTATATCTTCAACCCCAAGCCCCAAATCATGAGTTGATGCACCTTACAAGGCCATGTCCCACGTCGTCCCGGACCTTGTTCAGAAGATTCTGAAAGGTCAGAAACCGCCGCGCAGCAGCGTCAGTCCAGTTTGACTCATAGGGTGCAGGGTTCACAGGGACTTGCATTTCCCGAAGACAGATTTGGGGGTTGTTCTGAAGGTCCTTGTAAAGAAGGGACCATGGGGATTACACTTCCTTAAAAGGGGATCCTAACCAAACAGGGAACCTACATCATGGCCACTTTGGGGCCAGGTATTCTGAACAACTACCATTTCCAAAAACACAGCCGTGTGAGGTGGATCTCTGCAGAGAAAGTCCACATTTGTTGGATCTTGTCGGATATAGTCCCCCTTAAGTAGATGGAATATGGGGTGTATAGGGATCTTATCGTAATATACCCAAAGCCATATTCTATCTACTTAAGGGGGACGATACACTTTCGAGGCAGTCTAGTTGTGGACGACGCCCACTTAGGAAATGCCGTCCGGAAATCTGAGTCACCAGCTTCCCATAGACAGATCCTGTGAATGGTGTTTGGTGGCCCATAGAGTGGCCTTTGTCTTGTGGCTGCTTTCATCCCACCGCATGGCAATCGCATGCCGCTTGATGGTTTTGGCAGGAGACTATTTCACTAAAGTGGTTTCGAGTCTCGAGGATTGAGATATACACAGGGTGCTTGATGGCATGGTGTTCCACGTTACCTGGGGAGGCCTCGTGCCAGGAAGGTTTGAAGTAACCCCACCGCGGATCATTAAACATGCAGCCCAGCCACCTTGAAGAGACCTCACATGTTCAGGAACCTAATAGTAGTGTCTAGGGTTTGGAATGTTAGGGGTGGGATGTGTTACTTATCATTAGGCAGGGAGTGAGTCGATGATTTCGAACACCTACTAGGATGCAGATCCGCCAATAAGAGGATCAATCCAAAGCCGCAGAGCCTACCCTGGATAAAGCAAGCCCTGAACCCCGGACCCTAACCCACAACCCTGAACTCTCAAACCCAGAATCCTAAGCCCAGAATGACAAAAATCCAAATATCAACCTTCCTTCCAAAACTCTAGGACCTCGACCTGAAGTATAGAAAAGCTAGCAGCAGGCTGCACATCTTGGGCTCGGGAAACCAGAAGCGGCACTACACATATGCAACTTGCCTGGACATTGTGTCGGGTTTTGAGTCTTGAGTGCATGGTTGAAGATTTAAGGCATTAGATTCCTGGCTGCGGCTTAAAGTTTAGTTTAGGGTTTGCGGTTGAAAGCTTCGAGTCACGGGGTCAGGGCGGGCGGGCGGGCTTGATAACAGGATATAGTGATATAGTGACCTGCGTGTTTGAATTGGTGGATTGCATGGTTCGGACTACCTGGACGCTTTTCACAAGTTACGGCAGCGGAGCTCAACAATGTTTTAATGCAGAGGCATGAGCAGATCATAGCATATGAATCATCCCCTCAATGCCTTAAATACAAGCATAGCGCAGCACACACCTGTTTTTGCTTCTGCGTGGCTGAAGTCCCTTCGGCCTTGTCGGCTTCAGGTTATTAAAAATCTTTTGGGCTCAGGGTTTTGAAGTGGATTGTTTTGGTTAAGGGTTTAGGGTTCATGACAAGTCAGATGGCCGCCATACTGTAAGGTCCTTGTTCTGGGGGATGGCCTTAACGAATTCATCTTCTCGTTTTGGGCTTAAGGTTTGCCTAAATTTGCGGGTTGAGCGTGAAGGTTTCCCCGGCAGGGTTTGTGCGTTTTAGACTCCAGATGTGGTCGTTGTGTGCAACTGGCGCAAAAGAGGATTTTACGATCCCAACCCACAAGAACGGATCTTCATACTACTTCAGGGAAATGATTTTTGGGCGGGGGTTTTGAACATCCTGGTACTGTAGGGGTTGATCCACATGCACGTACCGTCTAGAAATTCTGCAGGCATAGTGGTGCCTTGTACGGACCACTTCTATTCTAGCCCTGTCTACATTCCTAAACCCTAAACCCTATAGTCCCACTGTAGTAGATAGAATATGGCTTTGGGTCTACTAGAATAAGATCCCCATATACCCGCTATTCTATCTCCTTAAGGGGGACTATACACGCGAAAGCCGCGTACGGTTTCGGCTTTGCACTGAGGCCGGAGACCTTGCTCGCGGCATTGTCAAGTGCATCATGCACCCGAAGTCCCGGAATGAGGACACCTTGAGCTGGTAGAAAGATGTCCACAAGCTTGAAGTATGTGGTTTAGGGTTTAGGGTTTAAGGTCAGAGTTTAGGGTTTAGCGTTTCCATTTTCTTTTCTATTATCCCAATAACCCCAATATTACTATAGTAGGTTCTATTTTCGTCTCCTATCCCAATATACCTCCATATTCTGGCAGAAAAATATAATCAACAAATTGAAGTCTGTAGGGCATTCAGGGTCCAGAGAGGAAGATGGGTTCAGCTTTCGGGGCTGAAGTTGATGATGTGAGCCATAGTCTCAACTCCTTAAAGGGGCGTATATATAGGGGATACGAAAGAGGAGTACTCTAAGGGTTATTAAGGGGGAGCCCTAAACCCTAAACCCTAATCCCTAAACCCTAAACCTCTAAACCCCTAAACCCTAAACCCTAAACGGGATAATAGGAGTTTAGACTATAACTCATGTGAAGTGTGAGGTGCGAGGTTGCTTGAGACTGGGTGTAGGACCTGCGATGGTATATGACTGGCGGTTTAAGGTTTAGGGTTTGGGGTTTAGGGTTTAGGGGTGTTCCGTGCCCTTTGCCTTCCCCTCGAAGCTCCAAGGTACCCATACAGGAACACTTTGTGTCCAAAGTTTGTACTATATGGATACCTGTGAGTTATAAATAGGGGACCCTGATCTAGACTCCCGAAGATTATAACCCTTACTGTGGGCACTCCTAATTTAGGGAGACCCTCACTTGTTCACACGTTCAGGACTTCAACATCTCTACGCCAGTTGGGCATACGGCGCGGAGCTCGATGGGGTAATGTTTGCAAATCCGGTTCGGGTATTGTTAGACAGGGTGGCAGTCTCTTTGAACAGGGCCTTAATTTTATGCAGGGCTCGACGGCAACCCTTATTTCGGAATTCAGAGGCTCACCAGCTTGGTGCGCAGTGTTTCCGGATTTCTTTCCATTAGCAGCATGACCCAAAGCCTGAAGTGGCAAAGCGCAAGGCGTGTAAGACTTAGACCTAGATCTTAAATTTCAAAGATTATAGTCCGAGGTCGTATAAGCCTTCAGTTCTTATCCTTACAAGAAGAAGGAACTTCTAAACATTCTCCCTCCCTGCTATCTCCTGATACGCACGCTGCTTTATCACATGTATCATTTAGGAGGGCCCCCCCCACCCTGTAATGGAGGTAGAACAGGAATATAGGAGGACCCTAGTATAACCCTTATTATCGATCATCGCCACTATTACTGGGTGTGGGGGTCCACCCAATGTATCATCCCCTTCTCCCCACACACTCTTCCACGCGAGCATTCCCTGAGGTCTTGAATTGGTATCCGTTTGAAGGAGTGCAATAACAAATGGGCAATAGTCTAAACTGCTTTAAGGGGGTTATATAGGGGACTATTATAAGGGTTATTCAGGGGGATACTAGGAGTTTAGATTATAGCTCCAAGAACAGTCTCATAATGATGTACTCAGCAAGACGCGCCATCTAGAGAGCACCCTTCTGGAAAGCTGTGACGCTTGATGGGCAAGACGTCGCTAGTAGGTCGCCAACTTTGTAATGCTCCCGATGTAATCCTCAAGTATCCTTTTGGCCTCCAGCATACACCCCTGTTTTTGAGAAAGGCTCCAACCCTAAAGCCCGAACTCCACAGCCTAAAGCCCAACTTTCAACCCCAGCCCACATCCTAAAAGCCATCCTAATCCCTGAGCCTAATCCGAAACCCTGAAACCCAAGCTTTGCCCCTTACTCCTGAAGTTGCTGGGCTGTTGAGCAGGGAGTTTAAATCAGCTACTATAATTAGGGAACCCTGTCATTTACCATACATACCTATCTTATGGTAACTTACTTCGAGTTCCTTAACAGCAATTCCCTAAGGTTTTAAACAGCCCTAACCGTGCCCTAACCCTAACCCCCCAACCCTAGACCTTATATACCCATGTTATGGTCCCAGCTTGAGTTCCTTAACAGCAGCCCAGACTGTGTTTGCTGCAGGTCCTCGAGCTGGCAGAGGTCATCTGGAAGAAGCTCAAGGGCTTCTGGTCTTCAAAGTTTCGAATTTAGGGTATTTAGGGCTTAGGATCTTCAAAATTTGGGGATTTGGGGCAGGTGCAGACCGCAGGGCTGAGGGGTTTTTGAGTTAAGGGTTCAAGGTGTTGGGCGGCTGAGCTCTCTAGGGTTAGGGTGCAGGTTTCCTGGTTATGAGGCAGGGAGAGAGAATGAGGGATGGCGAGAGAGGGCGGGAGAGGCGGACAGAGAGGCAGATGGGGCGAGAGAGAGACAGGGAACTCAAGGTTCAAGACCTTCGGGTTGCACAAAAGGGTTGACTTTCTTGTGGCTCGCGCTGAGGGAGTTGGGGATTGGACGTGGAAAGGACCAGCAAGGGCTCGCTGGGACCCATGTGCACCACAAGCTCACGGCGTCAACACCCAGAACACTAGCTTGGAGCAAAACAGGCCATTCAGTCTCAGAACCCCATAGTATCAACCGTTATACTGTGAAACTCTGGACACTGGAGGTCTATTGTAAGCCCCTTAAAGCCCAAGCCCTTAACCCTCACCCCTGTCTCTCAAAGGCAGGAATTGGCATGGTGATTACCTGGATGCCCAAAGTACACAGAAGAGGGCCCTTTTGGACTGTTTTTAGGGGTTTGAGAACACTACTTTACATACCTTTGGGGTCCAGGTAGTCATTGTACGCTATGACATCTCGGCGGTGGGTTGTGCTGGCTGGTCCATCCCCTTCACGCCAGGGTTTAGGGTTTACCTCAACCCAAAAATATGTAGAGCAATGGCCTTCTGAGTTGTTTTTCTACGGTTTTTAGGCAATCATTTCACCTACGGTTGGGATTTAAGTTTGGTAGGGTTTAAACCCCACACCCAACCATCGACTCCAACCCCTGCAGTTCAAAGCTGTTGACCCAAACCTTTGTTGGGTGTGTCTGAAAGAGTTCGAGTAGGGTATAGGATTTAGGGTTTATAAGGTTAAGGGTTAAGGGTTGGGCGGTTGTATCATATATTGCGGGCAGGCGATCATGACACCAATCCTGAATCGAGAGCCATGGAGATGTATAGGGCTCCCTAAACCCTAAACCCTAGACCCTAAACCCTAAACCGCCTGAAGGTTTTTATGAGGCCTCGGCCAAGGGAAAAGGGAAGCACTTCCGGTCATTCAATCAAGATCTGGGTAGGCCCCTGGGATATTGAATATTTTCCTAATGGCTTTAATAGGGGACTATATATACTAATATTTTTCAATGGGTTTTAGGGGCCGACCTAGAGAGTCATGTTGCATCCTGAGTTTCCTTTTTGCTGACAGTAAGCGGTTTTAGGGTTTAGGTACATAAGCGGATTGGCCCGGCCCTCAGAAACTAGCTTCTGACACGTCCTCCTGAGCGCGTGTGAGAGAGAGAGAGGGGGTTTACAGTATCCAGCAACTGGCTGCACACAAACTCTCTACCCTACCTTAACCCTGCATGCACGCCTGACTTTCAGATATACTGTCAGGGTATGCTGCGTTGATGTTGAGTACGGATACAGGCAACCTTATACTATGGACCCCCCACTAGGTAGTTCAATTGGGTTTAGTCTGTTTTGAGGGATTTGGGACTATTATTCTACATACCCTTGAGATCCGGGTAGAACTCCCCCATATATGAGCCACTGTCAATATTGGGGTTGCCGATTGACCATCGAGGGTGGACATAGTGACCCTTTATAATTTTGTGTAGTCCTGAATAGATTCCCTAACAAGGACCCCATGTCCATTGGTTCTCTGGGAAATATAGACTGTAAATCATATCTGTCGGTTGGAGGTTCAGTTCTAAACCCTAAACCGCCCGACTGAAGGCCCTGAAGAGCCTTTTGAGTACGTATCGGACGAACCCTTCCAGTCCCTCGGCCTGGATTTTCCTTTGGGATCCAAGTGTACAAGTAATGCCTGCATTAGGCCCTAAAGTCTGTAAATATTACCTACGTTTGGCTATTTGGTTTATAGGGCTTGGGGGTTTCATTATGCAGACACAGAATTTTGCTTGTCCGGAGGTATAGGGACATGCAGGCTTCATTTTAACAAGCCCTTATAAGGTTCGTGCTCAAGATTGGTTGTGCAAGGTTTCCCGACAAGTATTCAGCATTTTCGTAAGAACAAATTGGGATCTAAACTTTGCAACCTATCGGGCCGGGCTTCCTTATACCGTAGACATCCCCAAAATCCCGAAGGCCCCAAACAACGGTGCTTATCTTTCGGTATATGTTGGGGCTATATTGGGGTTATATTGGGATAATGGAAAAGAAAATGGAAACTACTATAGTATAATGGGGTTCCGGCGTCCCAAGGCCTTACTCATTTGGGACTTGGTTTTGGAAACCTCTTTTTCTGGCAGAGCCGATATACGAGACCTTGGGACTTCAGGGGTCTTAGTACTTACACGGGTCTCCCCTCAGTAGGTGGAGGGTATGCAGAATGCTTTGCGCAGGAAAAGGTTGGGGTCTCAGAATTTGCTGGTTTCCCTCTGAAATAGTCACAGGGAGACCCGTGCACTAATGAGGTGGTTGTCCAAATTTGGGACTGGTCTGCGCCATTAAGCCCTACCTGGGACCCAAGCGCCGTTCGCATTCACGACAGTATGTGAAGATTTTTTACAGATTTCCAACACTTAAGGGCCTTGATGGGTTTTGGATCTTTGCGTTCGCAGGCTAAAGTATCACGGTCATGCTGCGCGACCGAATTCCTGAGTGCAAGATTAGGGTGAAGGGGTGTGCTGTTAAGTTAGGCCCACTCATAGTGCTGACAAAGGGCACTTTCCAACTATGCCGCTGTAGGTGCTGCGTGGGGCAGCGGGCTTAACCCAAGGCGTGCTTGTTTGCTAGCAGTCTGTTGATGAAGTGGTGTTGTGTTGTGTTCCTTATTCGACACGGAGGCCGGAAGGCCACAGTTCGGAGTGTCAGCCATGGCCAATGGAGGAGCCGAGGCCTTGCGTGCTGAGATCGAGGCCGTCAGGGCAGAACTGCGGGCAGAAGACGCCAGAAGCCACGATTGTCTTGCTCAGATAGCAGCGGCTGAAGAGAGGCAGCGATTGCGGCGTGAGCTTGAAGAACTGAGAGGAGAACTGCGCAGCAAGCAGAGGCGGAACTCATCGAATCGCGAACTTCGGGAAAGTGTTGATGCAGATCGCGCCGGTCGCTTTCGGGACTCTTCTCATCCTCGTCGACTTCGTAGAATTGTCCCAAATGCCATGCAACATCGTAGCTTCAGTGGCCAGGGGAGCACGCAGTTCAGTCAAGGGGTTGCTCAAGGCGAGTACCTTTGGCAAATGACCGGCATGTCCTGGTTGAGGGATGCGCTGCGGGTTCTTGAAGATTCCTGGGATGAAGAAGATACATCCTATGCGTCATCTGCATGCTTCAAGGTTGGGAGCACTGAGTTTCAGCTTGTTTACCATCCTGATGCAGGCCGCCTGTCACACCAAGAGTTTGGCTCTCTTGCAATCCGATTCTTTCGTTCATCAGGCCAAGACGAAGGCACATGCTTCCGATACAGACTCTATATCAAGGGGCATGACGGAACATTCGTGCAATGGGGCGAGACGGGTCACAGCCGCGTTGATTCATATGCAGACGTAGCGTATGTTGGGCCTGATGTGTATTGGTCCTGGGAAGGCAATCGGTCGCCTACCTTCACAGCCTCCGGCATCTTTGGTCTTTCTTACGAAGAGCTGCTGCAGTCAGAATGGGTGAATGACGACGTGCTAACGGTGAAGTGCGCACTGGAAGTGCGCCCCGGCTTCTTAGAGGCACATGACCTCGACCTCGACCCAGCCAATCTTCTAGAGCCAGGACTCAGCCACGACATGCAAGTTCTTCTTGATAAAGGTGGCAGCAGCGACGTCCAGTTCATTGTGAAGGAACAGGTGATCCATGCGCACTCACAAGTCCTGAGCGCAAGGCCCTTCGTTTGTCGGTTTTCTGGCAAAAGCATGCACTTACTGTGTTGTCTTTGTTGTCTTTGAAGATACCCCTGGCGAGGTCTGAGGTCTTCGAGAAACAGCTGGCTGCTGGAATGCAGGAGCGCAGCTCTCACAATGAGCAAGCATAGTAACTCATGTGGTGGGCTGTCAGCTTGGTTTTTTTCAGGGTTCCCTGTATCTTGCAGCGGCTATGTTTAGGGGTACCCGAAATGAACGCACAATTTTGACAACCTTCCATGTCGTCCAGCAACAATTGCCCAGTCATTGCAGAGATTTCATAACTCCAAACCCTAAACCCTACAAGTCTTTCCATCCGCTGGGTCCTTCACTGGGGTTGGGGAGCGGCCATCTTGCCATGACGCGCGAGGGACCCTCCACTTCTCCATCTTAAGACATTCTGGGCATGGCCTTTCTGGTTTAGGTTTCAGGGTTTTGGGTTTTAGGGCTTCTCTCTGCGCGCCCGGAGCTACATTCAATATTCGGCTTATCAAGGGACCACTAAGGGTGGACATGGCGGCCCCCTTGCCAGAGAGATTCGTATAGTCCCTGATATGTTCCCTTTTGAGGACCTGCGCCTACTAGCAACGTAAGGAGACATTGACGGTATTGACCGTAGCTCTGTCAAAGGTTTTTCCCTGGCTGGACATGGCAGGTTGTTTGAGTATCCTAACTATTCAGCGGTGCATTGCAATTGCAGTGCAAGCCCAGCATAAGGGACCGCACTGGTCGAGGAGACCATGACAAAGGTCATCGTGATCGAGGATTGCCCTGCTGCCACGTTCAAAGCTTTCCTGAAGTTCCTCGACCCGCAAATTAGCTATCGTCTAAACTCCTTCAAGGGGTTATATTACGGACTAAATAGGATTGCTTTTTTAGGGGCTTATCAGGGCGAGTACTAGGAGTTTAGTCTATAGCTCATATGAGGCCATCCGAAAAGTACGGCTTCTTTTTTGGGGGGCGTCACCATGATAAGGATTCCAGTATATTGGGGTGTACGACGGGGTGCGCCTCTTTTGGATGCGCCTATATGGGGTTAGGGTTCTGATGAATCTATACATGGGGTGTCCATTTGGGATGACCATGAAAGCAGGTCCTGCCTTCAAGGAACTCATACCGGGCCTTGAGCTCAGCAAGGCATTCTGTCAGAAGTTTTTGATTGGGAGCCCCTCTTTAAACAAGAAAAAACAAAGAACCCACAAATCGTAGGAAGGGGGAAGGGCTTTCCAAAGATTAGGAATCCGTCTGTGGGAGAAGCTATACAGTGAAGCTTAGTGCATATTGGGACGAACTTGGCCAAAAACCATATCCCTAAGCCGTAAACTCTGGAGCTCCAGAGCTTAAATCCGAACCCATCCTCGCAGATACCCAACTTGGATGATGTTTTGACGTCGTAAGTCTACCTACACCCCCCAATAATCCAGATGGGTGGTTGTCAAAATGATGGTCCCTTTTTGGATCCCTATTATAATACGGCACCTAATATTTAGGGTACCAAAAGGGACCATAATTTTGACAACCACCCATATTACAAGCCTCATAACCCATGCCGCAAAGCAAGCCCCTAAACCCTAAACCCTAAACGCCTCCAAGAACGATCCAGGTTCCTATACACGGATCAGTTGCCCAGTCTCGAGGAGCTGAGTCTTGAACCCCTTGGGCTCATTTGGTTTTACCTATACCTCGTCAAAAGTTAGTGAAATCATGGCACAAAAACCTGAAATCTGCCTCACATGTTTTTTTTTTGTTTGCATGTTTTTGTGTTTGGTAAGCTTCATAGGGTTTAGGGGCACTTGCGTTCCAGTGAGTCAGAGAGCCGGACAGACTTTTCAAGTGATATTTCTCAATTCAGAATCACTGGAGTTGTCGAGTACTCGTGTAGACCCAACTCTGGCTGTAGTTATGGGCTTACACATGAGCCATGCGCGGGTCACTTCTACAGGTATAAACGTAGGTTATCCCGAACCTGCAAGCTTTGAAGGCAACGCTTTGACTCCTATCGCTAGTTGCTGTAGCCCCCGAGTTATTTAACAGCGGCAAAGCCCACAAATAGCACCTGACTTGGGTCATGTCAAGCCTAACAGCTATAAGCTGGGTAGGCCCCTGGGATATTTGATATTTTCCCTAATGGCTTTAA
Organism: Symbiodinium pilosum; assembly: GCA_905231905.1. Taxonomy (NCBI): domain Eukaryota; class Dinophyceae; order Suessiales; family Symbiodiniaceae; genus Symbiodinium; species Symbiodinium pilosum. The sequence goes on from CAJNIZ010018680.1 coordinate 80,358, forward strand.
TAGGGACCATATATACTAAGATTTTTCAATGGGTTTTAGGGGCCAACCTAGTAAGCTGGAACTGAAACCCTGCTACAGGAGCTAGCTTCTGAGACGTCGGCCAGTGGGGCGACCTCAAGTGATGACACTTCGCGTTTGGATGATATGCAGGCTCTGCTGGCCGTGAGCCATAAGCATCTTGGCTCTTCGCTTCTCCTGATGACAACCTTCCGGCGCCCATTCTAGTAATATAGTACCAATATATTTATTTGTTTACTTATTTTATTTATTTATTTATTTACGTATTTATTTATTTAGATATGTATGTATGTATGTATGTATGTATGTTTGTGTGAAGGGAAATGTTCTTCAGAGGGGGGTGATATCTGCGAATCTGAGGGGAAGAGTCCGGTGTAGGGTTTGGGGTCAAAGTATGGAAGTTTAAAGATTGGCTAGTGAGTTCAAATGTTTATGTAGCATTCTAGGTTCAGTGAGTAGAAGTGTGACGTATTTTATGCAGTACCTCTTAAGTTGAGGCAGTGATACAGATGGAAGCAATGCAGCTTGGGGAGTATGTGCTGCAGATTAAGGACATTGGCCAAACTAGTTGCACCCAGACTTATTCGGTCGGAGCCTCTGGAAGGGATGTTCATGCGGATACCCGTTTGAGTTTATTTGATTTCTTATTCACACGGCATCTGACGAAAGACCCGACTTGCCCCTCTGATGAAGTCACAACCCTGGCCCCAAAGAGCCCAGTACCCGAAAGTCTTCAAGTCTGCAGCCTGCTGGCCTTCGCCCCCAAGCACATTGTTTTTCAAGTGGTCATTGGCTTGCAGGCATCTCCATAGACTCCTTTAACAACTAATACTGAAAGTCAGCATCCATCAACATCTCAGATCATGTGGGGAACTGTCAAAATTATGGTCCCTTTTTGGGTCCCTATTATAATACGGGGCCTAATTTAGGGGACCCAAAAAGGGACCATAATTTTGACAATCCCCCATGTAAGGTACCAGATGGCTCGTCTCCAGTGCTGGTGCGAGGCGCAGCCTTTCGAAGCACCAAAACGTCAAAGTTTGGGCTTGGGGTCCCTAAGATAGACCCCAAGATACAATCCGTACTCCCAAGCAAGGCCTCTATTTTGGGGAAGCCTGTGTAAACGCATAACTCGAGCTTCAGCGCGATCTGGCCCTGAAAGCCTTGTATTCTCCACATGCCAGACCTGGATGAATCGTAGACCTTTCAATGCAGACCAATACAAAAAAGTTCTGCGGCGCAGTTGGGCCGTAAACCTTCTCAAACCCTAACACCTTTAACCCCAAACGGAAGTTGTACGTATATGCGTTCCTCCGCTACAACTATTTGCCCCAATGCCTTGAACGTCACCTCAAACCCTAAACCCTAAACCTTCTACCCTAAGTCCCTAAGTCCTACTCTTATATGAATTCCTGACCCTAAGCCCTAAACGTTTTCCCAGGCCTGGACATAAAAAAGCCACCTGAGACCGCCTTTTCAGGCTTCCAGCCCACATTTCAGGTGCTTTCAGGGACCTGGGAGCAACCTGACCCAATGTGCCAGGAGCTTTAGGGCCTCTCAGGCCTTTTTCTAGAAACCTCCAAGTTGCTGACTGTTGTTGACCAAGATGGACCTAATCGAATTTAGGACCCCTGACACCCTAAGGCGCAGCTGTCTGAAAAGCTTTGCACCTCGGCCGTTTGCAGTATCCTCAGCCAGGCTCACCTCCTACAGGCCCAGGGCTTCAGGGGATTGGTGGCCCCCCATTCAGGAACAGTTGGATAATACTTCTACCTAAACCCCAAAAGTATGTAAAATAATAGCCCTAAACCCATAATAATGGCCATAAAGGCCATTATTTTACATACTTTTGGGGTCAAGGTAGTTCTAATATTGTCATATTCTCTGAATATGAGCCCTATTACAGACTGTTACTGGGTGGGGGCTTACCCATTGTGTAGGCTCTGAGGTTTGGAGTTAAGGTTGGGTGTAAAATTGGCAGTGGGGATTTCGGGTGAAAGGGTTTCAGGGTAGTAAGGTTCAAGGGGATTTGGGCCCCCAAGCCTTGAGGGTAGTAGCGGACGCGCGGGATTGTAAGGCTTAGGAATTAGGACGGGGGGATTTAGGAGGGTTGAGGGGTATTTGGAATAGGGCGGTTAAGTCGAAAAGGCAGGTGTGCTAGAGCTTTAGGAGTAATCTTAGAGACTTAGCTTGGACCTTAGACCCTTAACCCTGTGGGATTCCCTTATATTCCTATCATAGGTACCTAAGGGTTAACCCTTAGTAGGGGTCTGGGTTTGCCCAACGGCTTCAGGATTTCCACTTTGGGGTTGCAGGTTTCAGCTGCATGCAGGCCCAGCAGCTCGAAAAGCGGTGCCTTGCCTACATCAAGAACCACATGAGCAAGGTGGGAAATGCGAAATATATGAAATCTGGGGTGGGGGAGGGGTGTCTGAAAACACTGGGCTGACTCCAAGGTGCTGTTGGTAATCATACAGGTACATTCGATCAAGATCCTTGCTTGCATTCCCAGGTCATGAAGCTACCGTCCTACATGGAGATGGTGCAGACATGGCCAGAGCTCATGCTGAAGATCAACTTGTTCCTGACGGGCGCAACAGAAGCAGACACGGCCGAAGTCCTTGAGGCTCACAGGACTCCCATGACGGCAGACGCCGGCGATGAGTCCGCGGTTGATCTGTAATTAAATGCAATCAAGGATACAGGTAAATCACACTTGGGTTGCCCAGTCGAGCAGCCATTGTATGAAAGTCTTGTGGCGCTTAGGAGCGTACCCTCCTCCGGCCTCCGGATGGGAGGTACGGAACTAAGTGCTGAATCCACACGTGGCCACAAGTGCTACGGAAGTGTCTGTTGCAGAGTGCGTCGTATGTTTTGTGCGTCGTGTCCACTACTCAATCAGCTATAAAACTAAATGGGCATACAGATCTGAAACCGCATAGACTATGCCATGTGCATCCTGCTTTTGAGGTTAATTCGTGCAGAGAAAGTCAGTGGAAGGGACCAGAGCACGTTGGAAAAAGTGTAGGCAAAGGTCTTACTTAAAAGGCCATGGAACTACTTATAGCTGGATGTAAAACGCTGCTCTTAATTGGCGAGAAACCTGTGCAAGTCAAGTTAATCGGAGTATCAGTAGGTTATAATAAGTCCACCAGCGGTTACCAAGTTCCATGAACGTTCAAGCAGATTTCGGGGTATGAGGCTTTGCCAAAAATGCTGGTGGCGTCCGCTAGATTGCTGCAAGGCTTCAACATTTGGGCTCTGCTGCAAGGACGGCGGTTTAGGGTCCGGGAGGTGAGGAAACCGTAAACTGTAAACCCTAGATGGGCATTTCTCATTGTTGTGTTTTCATACATGAGCTTCGCCCATGTTTTTGAAGACAGTTGCTGCAAACATCCACTTGTTAAGAAGATTGAGGCACATGTTTAGAAGATCCTAATTAAATCTAGATGCAAATCGCTTGTAGGATTCAAGTTTCTAAAGCCCAAACCCCCAAAACGTCCAGCCGTCGGTCACTGAGTCCTGAAATACCCAGGCACGATGTGCAGATGCGAGTGCCCAGCGTGGAAAAGGCAAAGGCGCGCTCCTTCGGCTTTCCTATTCTTTGGCAACACCTGTGGGAACCAAATGGACGCTGAAAGGATTGTGGGCTGTCTGGGGCAACAAAGGTAATAATGACTACCTATAGACCCAAAAAGTATGTAATAATGGCTACCTATAGACCCAAAAAGTATGTAGAATGATGTCATTTTGTGATTTGTGTCAGGGTTTGGGGGCCATTCTGGTCGTGTAGAAGATTTCAACTTTCGGGATCCTCCATACTTTGTTAAGGGTATATAGTTTCCCTTGAGTAGATAGAATATGGTTTAGGGATTAGGGTTTAGGGTTATAGGCTCCCTTATTAGATGGATATGATATGGGGTATATGGGGATCTGGTTATATGATACCCAAAGCCATATTCTATCTACTTAAGGGGGACTATATGGTGTTTTCATCTGTAGCCACACAGAAGAGCCTGTGTTGCCGCACGAGGTAAGAGCGTAACTGCGGGGTTCTGAGAAGATGGCATTTGGGCTAACTTCCGCAAAGGCCAAAAAGTTGAGATCTGGAAATGGGGTGATGATGTATGTTCTGTTCTCTGGTTTAGGTTTTTGGGTGGGGATGGATACTGAAGTTCCAACTTTCTGGTTTGTACGGCACTTTGACCCCACGAAGCTTTAGGGTTCAGGATCAATGCACCCGGAATGACCTGGATTCGTAATCTGATTTGTAGTACTCCTTGATGGAAGGGTTGCCAGAAGTCTGGAGAAGCAGCGTTTGGGGTGTTGCGGATTGGAGGCACTGCAGCTGCCGAGCAACGTTTTTTGACAGTCCTGAACTGACAAGCATTGGCCATGGTAGGAGACACTGCAAATCTTCTGAAGCCCTCTATTTCGGCAGGTTTTGTCGTAAGTCAAGTTCCCTCCGCTATTGTGCACCACCTTAGAACAAATATCAGAAGGTTCTCTTTCTAGGAACGAGGAACGCTTGCATTATAGGATCCTAAAGGGGGAGTAGTTCAAGGGGGAGGGTACAAGGGAACCTTGAGGAACCTTAGGGAAGCTGAGGGAGTATAAGGGAATAATGGGGATTACTAGGTTACCTACCCCCCTTGGACCACCCCCGCTTAAGGACATCCTAACTTGCAGGATTTCGAGGACACTACCCAGACCCACGGGATCCCCTATATGGACCCTTTAGAACCCCTATATAATCCTTATATAATTTCCCATATGCCCTAGTCATATACTTACCCAAAACCTGTACTAGAATTACTATTACCCAAAACCCAAGTACCTAATCATTGGGTGCTTGGACCCTCTGGGATGGTTCTAGGGGATCTAACTTTTAGATCCCTTTGGGGGTCTGGGATGGGTCGTTTGTTAAGAGATCCGTGTACTCGGTTTGAAGGCCGTCCTGGGCATCGAATGCATCTCGGCTGAGTTTCAGATCCTGAGAAGCCCTAGAGTCCCCCTTAAGTAGATAGAATATGGGGCTTAGGGTTTAGGGTTTAGGGTATAGTTCCCCTTAAGTAGATAGAATATAGGGTGTATGGGGATCTTATTATGATATACCCAAAGCCAT
>CAJNIZ010018691.1:10366-25867 GCA_905231905.1 Symbiodinium pilosum
CATAATTTTGACAACCACCGATATGTAGGACAGAACCCCAAACAGGAAGGACGTCCAGGGTCCAGGTAGGGTTTGGCTTCCAATGATTAGGGTTTAAGGCTAGGGTTCCAGTGTTCAGGGTTTAGGGTACAAACCCTAACCCCTCATACGGCTTTAGGGTATGGGGTTTAGGATGGAAAGAAGATTTCGATAGCCCTAACCCCCAAGATGCTCATGGGATCCTGTTGCTATCAAAAAGGGTCCTTAGTGTATGGCTATGGGGGGTTGGACTACAACAACCCTCGTCGTACACATGCGTCTTGCAAATCCGATCAAAACCCAACATCCTACTTGTAACCCTGTGAAGGCGTGGGCCGGGGGATACCTTCTAGGCCCTACAGAGGGTTCTATCTAAAAGAAAAGCAGCCACGAACTGATTAAAAAGGGTTTTGAAGAGCCCGAATACACTATGACCACCATATCCTAACGGCTCCAGTACCCAAGAACTAGATACTCGGGATTTAAGTCATAGCAGTTGTAAGGCTTTTGAGGAAGCACATGACTACTGGGTACTTTGACCCTTTGGGATAGGCTAAACAAGGAACAGCACGTCATGATTGTGACAGTGGCTTTAGTTTGACCGGCCTGTCCATTCTTGAGCACCAGACTAACAGGAGCCCCACAAGACTCTACACCCTAAACCCTAAACCCTTAACCCTAAACCTCTAGGTTGCCATCTTAGCTCGGGTAGCTAGGCACACTACTAAGCACATATATGGAATATAAAAGGGAGATTGCCTGGTTGTAACTTCCGGTTGTTCCGTACCCTAACCCTAAGCGCTCGGAGGAAGTGTTGATACTAAACATCCTGCATGACCTTAGTATACTATAGCACCATTGTTGCCAAGGCATGAGGTACTTAGGGTCATGCTGGATTTGTCTTACCCACCGAAAAAACACCGTTGCCGTCAAGATGCCGCACGTCGGTCTGGCCGACGTCGCGAAATGCTGCTGGGATCTGCGACGGATTGCAGTGGCTAAGGGTTTAGGGTTTAGAGTTTTAGGGTTGAGGGTTTGGGGGGTGTACGTACTCGGGGTATCGAAAAGGCAGGGGCCATAAGGCGGAGAATGAGAATACTCCTAATTTGTCCGGTCTTCACCCTCAGCCACACACGCAGCCACACAGAAGCTCTAGCAACCTATCATGGCCCGAGTACATACCGTTTCCGGGGAAACAACAGAGAAATATCGCACCACATAAAACCCTAAGGGTCCAAGGACCCAAATAATAGGGCTTCAGGGCCCAAATACTACAATATTTAGAATATTTGGGCCCTAATCCCCAACTATTTGGGTCCTTGGACCCTTGGGGCATAGCCAAGACTGGCTGCACCTTGGTTGCTGTTCATCCCACCGGTTTCATCGTCTTCAAACCTCTGAACACGAAACCTTTGCAAATACATACTTGGGGCGCTAATACGTTGAGCTATAGTCTAAACTCCTAGAATTCCCCTGATAACCCCTGTAATGCTCCGCTATATAATCGGCTATATGTCCCCCTTTGAGGAGTTTATTTAGACTGTAGCTCACACGGGGGAAGGGGGATTCTTCAGTGCAGGGATACATATATAGGGATTACGAGGGCATCCTGGCCCGGTAACAAAATCATACGGGGGATACGGTCGATGGACAAACACCTGCATGACGCTAAGTATAGTATGCTATCATACTTCAACGGGTGAAGACAGGTAGGGTCATGCAGGCTTGGGGTCGAGGTGTTAAGAGGTTTAGGGCTTAGAATGGGGCTAGGTATTTACGACTTAGATACATGCGCCTTTCAAGACAGGTACATAAGCCCTCGGTGCCCAATCTCACCTCCACATCCTTCATGAAGTACCGCGTCCACAGCCTTTGAGGGTTTTGGGACTGAGGCGACTAGAAGAAACTCTATTCCTGGCTTTGAGAGGGAATCAGGAAGTATAATCCTTATCATGTGAGTGACGGTCCAGACTCTCTACGTCTTGCAATTGACGCCAAATTGGGGGTGTCGCTTTTCAATGTTCCTATCGATTTACAAGGTCTTGTATTGACCCTGCGATCGTAAGAATTTCGAGGTAAACCCTCTACACCTCAACCCCTGGAACTATGTTTAGGGGTTGAATCCTAAACCCTAAACCCTAAACCCTAAAGCCTAAGGGCTCATTTGGGTTTAGGGTTTAGGGTTCATGGTGACACGGTATCTAAGGTGGATCGCCCAGGAGCTTATCTGAATACTGGCTTCCTGGGCTTGTAGGGTTTAGGGTTTAGGGGTTTAGGGTTTAGGAGTTTAGGGTTTAGGGCTTAGGGTTTAGGGTTTAGGGGTTAGGGGTTTAGAGCTTCTGCAGTGCATCAGCCAAGTGGTGCTAAGGGCCAGCGGATCTTAAAAGCCCTAGCCCTGAACCCAAGCTCACTCCAACATCTCCCTAGACCCTGAACCCTGAACTATATGAGCTATAGTCTAAAGTCCTGGTATCCCCCTTGAGAAGCCCTATAATACTCCCCTATATAATCCCCTATAGAACACCCTTTAAGGAGTTCAGACTACAGCTCATATAACTAGCCCCAAAAAACTCCTTCGAGGCCCAACCTTGGGTGTATCCAAGTGGAGGGGAGTTCCTGTAGCAATAGCCAAGTGGGCGGCTCCCTGATGCCTTCCGGCGACTCTAAGCCCCACAGCTCCTTTGAACAAGGTTCCACATATGACCTAAATTAGCAGTGAACCCTAAACCCTAAACAACCCCTTTTAACCAATGCAAAAATCATGCTTATGATAACCAAACCAGGGGAAATTAAGGGAACCCTGCTGAAGCTCAAGTAGCCCCTAAATCATCCTCAATGGTATGGTAGTATGGTAGTTTCCATTTTCGTTCCAGTCCTTTTCAACCCCTACACCTCAAACCGTTCTAGAGGCGTAACCCTAAATCCTTAACCCTAAACCCTAAAATGGGTTTAGGGTTTAGAGTTTAGGGTTTGGGGTTAAGGGTTTAGGGTAAACCTCAAACCCTAAAAACCCCTAAACCTTAAACCCTATAAACCCTAAACCCTTGGAAAATCCAGCTTGCAGATCAAGGGGCCATACTAGCAGGGAAGGGATCAGGGCGGCCACCGCGACCGCGCAGAGCATGACGAGGACGCCTTCAACGTCTTTCATGACCTGCTTCTACCCTAAGGGTCCGAGGACCCGAATAACAGGGTCTTAGGGCCCAAATAGTGTAGTATTTACGGTATTTGGGCCCTAAAGCCCTATTATTTGGGTCCTTGGACCCTTATTTAGTCCCCATATACCCCTATATACTCCCCCTAGAACCCCCTTTAAAGGGACCCTATGATTTGGGTCCTTGGACCCTTAGGACTCTAGATTCTAAGGTCCCTAAACCTTGGCTTGGTAGGGTCTGAGGATTAGGCTTTAGGGATTAGGGATTAAGGTTTAGGGATTAGGGTTTAGGGTTTAGGGATTGTTGATTGGGGTTTGAAGTTTAGGGATTAGGGTTTAGGGTTTAGGGATTGTTGATTGGGGTTTAGGGTGTAGGGTAAACCTTGGCTTGGTAGGGTTTAGGAATTAGGGCATAAGGTTTGCGGATTCAGGGTTTGGGGCAGTCTATATTAGGGGTCATATTTGCAACAATGGACCAGGGCCGGGGGTGCGGGTACTTCGTCCAGGACGCGGTAATGCTAACACAAGGAGAAGGAAATTCATAAATTCTGGCTATTCTCGGGCGCGGATTTTCTTTTTGCCGGTCAAACTTGTTGATTGGTGTTCGGGCTCCGAACTTAATCGATGGCAGCAGTAATCTGTCACCCCCAAAAACCCCTAAACTAAACCTTAAACCCTTAAACCCTTACCTTGGGCCTGTAGGGTTGGGAGTTCAATTTAGTACATACTAGAATGGGGTTCCTAGTATCCTGGCAACTACAAGGCATCACCGTACTAGAAATACGTAAAAGCTACGTAAGGAGATACGACTGGGTTTTAAGCAGCTACTTCTACCTTGGCCCTTTACGTTACCTAAGACGGTTTGTGTTTAGGTGAGCTTAGCATTCACTGTGCCCTTTGCTGCAGATTGAAGAAAACTCTCTGCGACCAATCTTGCCTACGCTTTGTACTGTAGCACCTACCCAAATAATGAGGTTTAAATTTAAGGTCCCACGATACTATAAGATGTGGTTTTAAGCAGTTAAAAACGGCAACATTTGTGTACTTGGCCCCCTAAGGGGATCTTCTACATCCACTAAACCTTATAAACCCTAGACCCAGCAGCCGATCCGAGGAGCCTGCAGACAGGCCAAAGTTGCCACCCGCACTAATGCATCACTGCCCAGAATAGAAAACCAGAGCCCTGACGTATGCAAAATAATGGCTTTTTGGGCAGTTGTTGAGGGGATTTGGGCCATTATTCTGTATTCATGTACTGCTCAGTGATTGGACCGGCCCCTTGGCACAGCAACAAGGCATGCATCAAGGAGATAGCGAACAGCGTTCTAGGCGAGAACGAATCAAGCAAGGCACTCAATCTCTCCCTAAGCTCTAAACACTACATCATAAGTGCTATAGCCTAAGCCCTAAATTATCCTAAACTAACCCTAAATGCTAAACCCTAAACCCGAACTCCTCAACCCTGAACCCCAAATGCTACACCCTAAACCCTAAATGCTAAGCCCTAAACCCTGAACCCTAAATCGGAAACTCTGATTTTCCCCAAACCCAAAACCGAGGCTCCCAGGTCCCCAACGATGGGGGTCTTGGGGTTTGGGTACTACAGCAACTGTATTTAGGGTTTAGAATTTAGGTTTTAAGGTTGGGGTTTGGGATTCATTTAAGGCTTTGGGGAGATATAAGTTTCTTTGGAGTACTTGGGCCCTGAGTAGTTAGCACAAGCCCTTGGAGCAAAGCACCAAGGGCGAGTGCAGAGTATGGCCTCTGTAGTAGGATGTACCTTCTGGCGGCCATCTCATAAATCCTGAGCCTTACCCTTAACGCTACACACTAAATAACTCCTAAACCCTAAATCCTAATCTTAAATCCTAAGGCCTCAGTCCCAAATCTTAAATCCTAAGCCCTGAACCCTCAACCCTGAATCGGAATCCAGCCTCTGGATGAGTCAGTGCACCCTGATCTGATCTGCTCTGATATGGCAAGCTGCGGCGACAAAAAGGGTTTAGGGATTTAGGGTTTAGGGAGACGGGATGTAGGATTTGGGGCTTAGGTTTGGGATTCAGGATTTAGGGATCTAGGGTTTGAGGGATTTAGGGTTTAAGGAGTCAGGGTTTGGGGATTAGGGGTCAGAGGTTTGTGGATTTGGGGTTTGCGGATTCAGGGTTTAAGGATTTGGGGATTTAGGCTTTCGGGATTTAGGCTTTAGGACTTTCAGGATCTAGGGAATAAGGGGTTCAGGGGTTTCGGGATCTAGGGTTTAAGGATAAACCAAGCACCCGACGCCTAATTCTCCAATTGCTGAGTTACCTAGAGCCCTATATGTGCTACAGTCAATATTTCCTACCCAATTTAATGGACATGGGTTCCTTATTAGGGACTATATTGGGGACTATACTAAACTACAAGAGGACCTTAATGTCCACTGTTAAGGGCCCTTAATAAGCCTAATATTGACAGTTGCTCATATCCTACCCTGTCTTGAGGGTATGTACGTTATTTTGTAGGTGGAAGGTACTAGACGTAAAGTTAATTGCCCCCAGAACCGGGGAAGGGTGTAGGCGTCCAGGTCGAAAATTTCCAGGGTTTCTGTTGAAGGAAACGCCGTACCGAGACAAGAATGCCGAAACTCAAGGACACCGTTGCATCACCATTCACTCCTCCTTATACCTAGACCCTCCTCCTACCCTCAATTAGGGCCTAAGTACCCACTATTAGGGACCATATATCCCCAATTAAGGGTACAAGGAGGGTCCTGGTACTTAGCTCCCTCAACCCCGGTTGTAACAACACCCCACCCCCCCACGAAACCCTAAACCCTAGACCTTGGGTACTGCCCCCCCCAGTAACAGTCTTTGTTAGGGGTCCTACTAAGGGCTATATATAACCCTACTTTATTATTTATTATCATCCAACTGTTACTGAGGGGGGGCAGTACCAACCCTAAACCCTAGTGGTCGCTGCTTCAGGTGCCCAGCTGCCAGGTGCCTACCTGGACCCCGAATTTATGTAAAATAATGGAAAAGAAACTGGAAATTACAATATTATTTAGGGTTTAGGGTGTAGGACCCCAAAGGTATGTAAATTTTTGGCCTTTATGGCTATGATTAGGGGTTTTAGGCTATGATGTTACATACTTTTGGGGTTTAGGTAGACCCCACATGAAGATTACCTCGTTTAGGGTTTAGGGGAATATGGAGGTAGAATCGCTGGCATATACAGGCTATGTACAGCTATAGGCAAGATAATCTTCCCTATAGCTGTACATAGCCCATATATGCCAGCGATTCTCCAGATTACCCGCCGTAAAAATTGTTGACTTTTCGGCCTGCCGATAGTAGGTCTGCAAAGTCTCGATTTATGGCGTAGGGTCTAATCCTTTCCCCTCGCATGAAGCTGCCCCCAACCCCTTACATGAACTATGTCCACCGACATGCTTTGGATGTTATAATCTAAAACCCTAATCCCTAGAGACCTACCCTTAAACCACAAGTCCTATAACACTAGCCGTAAACTCCCCAAAGCCTCAACCCAAACCGTAAACCCTAAATCCAGAAGCCACCAAGAGTCTCCAAAGTTTCGGGATGCGACTCCCCGAGACGAACCTGCTTCGAGCAGTGTCTTAGGCCTTTGAAAAGCAGTACCTGAGCCCCAAAAGTATGTAAAATGACGACCTTTTGGGCTATTTTAGAGTTTTGGGCCATCATGTTATATACTTTTGGGGTCAGGAATTTAAGGGTCCAAGTACCCAATAATTAGGTCCCTGTAGAAGGAAATACAGGGGTTAGGGCGGGATTTAAGGTCTCTTGGGTTCAGGAATGATGGTTTAAGGAGTTTCTAGGTCTGGGAGTCTATCTGGCTGTGCAACAGAGCGTGCCGTCTGAATATGACCTAGATCTATCGAGGCCATAGACACTTTGTATGTAGTTCCTGCAGATTGTGGCGTTGTTATAATAGGGCCCCGAAATAAGAACTCGAATAGTGGACGCACGCAGGGACGCCTTTCCTAAGATTCTGCGTGGCGAATTGGGCTACTGTACCTGGGGGAAAGGAATTAAGGGGCGTGTAGCTAACTCTAAGGGATTCTTTATGCACAAGCTTCACAGCACCTCTTCAAGGAACTGTAGGTTCATCAGGCACGCAGGCGCCAGCCATGTAAGGCACCCATAAGCATGACTGCGGTCCAAGAGTCTCTACTTTCAGGCCCGGGACTTAGTAAGTAGGTCAATATCTGGGGTTATAGGGTTCCCTACCTCGCGTTAACCAGCTTTATTATCCCCGTGATAACTTAGTCACGTTCATCAAGAAAAACAGAAACCCTGAAGGCCCTGAATCCTATACACCCTAGTTAGACTGTAAACTCTCTGAACTCAAGCCCTTAACCATAAACTAAACCCCAACCCTATACAACCTAATCCCCCAAAGTAGGTTTACAGTAAATAATCTCCCAAAACACCAAACATAGGCCAAAAGGCAATTATTTTACATACTTTTGGGGCCCAGGTAAACCCTAAGCCCTAAACCCTAAACCCGCCCTAGACCTCCCCAGTCCCCAAGGCCCTTGCACCTCGCTAGACTCCAGCGCTTTCTTGTAAAAGCATTCAGCCTGAAAGCGGTCGGGTTTAACCCTGGGTTTAGGGTTTAGGGTTTGGGGTCTGGGGTTTGGAGTTTGGAGTATAGGCTTTAGGATTTGGGGTTTAGGGGAGGTTTAGGGTTTGGAGTTTGGAGTTTAGGGTTAGGGATTTGGGGTTTAGGGTTTTGAGTTTAGGGTTTGGAGTTTTGGTTTGAGGATTTGGGGTTTAGGGTTTGGGGTTTAGGGTTTGTTGCTTAACCCTCGAGATCTACGTCCATAAATAGCACCTACCATGGGCCCAAAAGTCTATAAAACCGGGCCTGCATGGAGCCATCATGTCAGATTTCTAGCTTGGCACTGCTTAAATTGCAGGTGTTTGCAACTTGGGCTTCAACGTTTCCCTGCGGCCATGTCATATATTCATTACGAACTTCTTGGCAGACATCGGTCGACGTAGAACCCTAAACTCTAAACCCCTAGCAACTACCATCAGTATTGTAGTGCTTGGGCCCTAAAGACCCTATTATTTGGGTCCTTGGACCCTTAGGGACTTGTATGCCAGGCGGAAACTAAACTTGACGTTAGGGCAGCAAGGGCAACACCAATTGCCGTGTTCTCCAGCGCTTGGCTGTGTTGAGGTCAGCACCGTGCCTGACATGTATGTGCAATCCTTACTCAAGTTTCCTTAGACCTATAATGAGGATGATATTTTCAATATCTCCTGAGGTTTTTACTATAATAAAAATTACAAATATTTACTAAGGACAGTACAGCCTACAGGGTAAGGGATGCAGGAAGAAACTCGACAAGGCGTTCAGGGTTTAGGGTTTTAAGGTTTCGGGTCTAGGGTTTTAGGAGTCTAGGGTTTGGGGCAATACCTGGTGAGCCATTCCCGCCCCGAGCCCAATATGCCAATATGCCTTAATTCAGGAATATATCTTCCATGCACCCTAGGCAGCCATGAACCATAGAAGAAAACCCTAATGTAGACCCATGATTAATAAACCCCCTCCCCTTAATAGGGATTATAATAGGGATCCTAATATTTGGGCCCTTAAAAGGAAGGGGTTCATTAATCATGGGTCTACATTACACCCCGAACCCGAAATTCTAAACCCTAAACCTGTGTTTTTTTGGCCTCTCTGGATGTCGGGTATTCCCAACGACACATTCCGGGTGTTTGATTTAAAGCTATTTGGTGGTCGGCGCCGGTTCATAGCAGACCCAAACACCCTGTAACAAGGGCTTAGGCAGGGGTTTAGGGCTTAGGGATGAGGGTTCAGGGTAGTTTCAATACCCTACTTAAACAGCCCCAACATGTTGACTGCTTGAAAAAGGAAAAAGGGGACCTCCAGGGATATACACTGGGATTGCATGGTGATTACGGGCTCCTCCCTTATGGGCTGTTTAAAAATGAGTCTGTGAAAGCCTCCAAACTGAGGCTAGACCCTAAACCCCGAAGCCATTGCCCTAAGCCCAACGCTAGAAAATCCTCAGGCGCTTTACCTCACAACCGAACTTCGTTAAAGCGTGAACCCCACAGCCTCCAAACCCTGTACACCGTACTTGGACCCTGGATTTCCTACCTTTTCTCGGACATACCCTGCGAGCATGTAGTACAGAACCCCGCAAAGGAAGGACATCTAGGGCCCCTAAACCGTTTACCCTAAATGCCCAACACTTGAAAGCGCTGGCCTCTCGGAGATTGTCTTGGTCATCCAGAAGCACGGCCAGATTGTGACAGACCTGAGGGTTACGGTTTCGGGTTTCCCCACAAAGCCCCTGTCGGTCACAAGCAACCCTAAACCCTAAGCCCTGAACTGAAACCGCCGGCTGAGCTGGAGGGCACGACCTGCTGCAGCAGCGTCTTGGCCGTGTGAGCTGTAGGCTAAACTCCTAGTATCCCATTAAAATCTCTAGGGCTTAGGATTTGGAGCTTGGAGCCTAAACTTCTAGTATCACCCGGAATTTCCCTTATCCTGCTTTTTTTCTGTATGCAATCCCCTCTATATAACCCCCTTGAGGAGTTTAGACTATAGCTCATGCTGCACAGGAGCATGCTCCCAGCCTGATGGCTTAAGCCAAGTGGATGCATCGCCCGTCGGGGAACCAGCTGGCATCATTGTGGTGACTGGAAACGTAGGGATTATAATTGTAACCCCCTCTCAAAGCAGACAATGGCTATATAGGGCTTAATGAGGCCGTATAGGGTTCTAAATTTGGGGGGTGGGGGACGTTAGGGGCCTAAACCCTAAATCGGGGTACTACTTGGAGGTTCATGGGAATTAGGTAACCACTTATAACTGGGCTTATAACCCTACTTATAATCCCCCTAAATGGGCTTATAGGGGTTACCCCAAGTATAGGCAGGGTTATAAAACTAGTTATAAGTAATTACTAAGTCCCATGGGCCTCCAAGTATTGTAACCCCTTACAAAGACACCCGAGGCTCGGCCTCTGTAGCCAGTCTGGCTACGGCCGCAGTGGGGTCCGAAAGGCGTTGTTACTAAGGGTGAAACGGTGAGGCCTACCTGAACCCCCAAAAGTACGTAGAATACTGGCCTTTTGGCCTATTTTTGGGGGCTTTGGGTTATGATTTTACCTACCTTCGGGGCCCAGGTACATAGGAGATTCCCAAACCTTGATGCCTACACCAAAAACTACTACCCTAAACCGTAAACCCTTACCTAAACACCAAAAGCATGTAAAATAATAGCTCAAACCCTTAAGAATAGCCCTAAAGACCATTATTTTACATACTTCAGGTAGCCCTGAGCCATACGCCCCACGACTCAACATTACGAATTCTGCAGATCCTAGACGACTGGTCAGCCTGCTCAGCGTTTCCGGTTTAAGGTGTACCTGGACCCTAGAAGTATGTAAAATAAATACCTTTATGGCTATTATCAGGGGTTTAGGGCTATTGTTTTACAAACTTTGGGGGTTTAGGTAGGCCTTAGGGTTTTAGGGTGTAGAGACCCCTGCCTGCATCCCTTTGTAATCGCCGCATACCGCTACACACTCCCCTTTATCCTACACCGCCTTTATTTGGGGCACCTATCTTTCTTTCCAGTACTGTCTGTGGTATGAAGTTAGGGATCCCTGAACTCCTAGAGTACTTAAAATACTCGCCTTTTAGGCTGTTGTATGAAAGTTGTTGGCCACTACTTTACCTACTTTGGGGGGGGGTTGGGTACTGAAAAAGGGGTAGGGTATAGGGCTCCTATAAAGATCAAAAAAATTTTTACGGCTTCATAAGGAGCACAGGGATTCAGGGTGATCAAACCTTAAAAATGAGTTCAAACCTACCCTTGTCTAGGGCTCTAGGTAGGTAGAGGCCCTTACGGTGGGATACCCTATTAGCTGAGTACCCTAAGCCCTAAGCCCTACACCCTAAATCCTAAATCATAAGCCCTAAACCCTAAAACCATAAAACCATAAACCCTAAACCCCACACCCCACACCCTGAACCCTAAACCCCTAAACCCTAAACCATCAATCCTAGACCCTAGGCTCAGGTCGCGGCTGTGGCTGTTGTTGGATGACAAGGGCCAAGTTGCTCCTGTTTGGTTCTTGCATGAAAGTTTAGGGTTCAGGGTTGAGGCATGAGAGTTTAGGGTTTAGGGTTTAGGCATGAACAAGTTTTTAGGGTTTAGGGTTTAGGAGGTTTAGGGTTTAGGCCTGAGTTCAAGAGTTTCAGCTCAAGGCTAAGGCGAATTGGTGTTTAGGCTTCAAAGTGGGGGGGTCCGGGGCTTGGGGATAAGAAGTTTTGGGGTGTGTCAGATTTGCTTAGGGTCAGGTTCATGAAACCCCCCTACACGGTGCCACGATGCCAAAAGCGCACACCAATAGAAATTAGGGCAGGATGATAGAGGCCGAGGTGAAGCGGTTCTAAACATAGCTTACCTAGGGCTCCCAGTTACCTAAACAGTAGGCTACTGGGCTATGAAACTATAGGGTATATAGAACCCAGTTCCCATTATTTAGGTAACTGGAGCCCTAGGGTTACCGTGTGAAGAAAGTTTAGCTGCTGTTTGAGACGGAAACCTACACAGAGTCTGGAAAAGTGGTGGAAGCCCTGAATAAGATTTCCAACCCGAAACCCCAAATAAACACCTAAACCCCAAACCCCAAACCGCGGCTTAGATTTAAAGCCCCTAATTGGCCACGTCTCCTCCAGCCCTGCCACAGCTTTTCGAAGCAGGGATTCGGCCTGGCTGCTTCTCGGCTTGATTTTTAGGTATTTAGGGCTGTAGGGACCGGTTGACTTTTGGGATATGCAAAGGAATGTATGGATTAGTGATTTCTGATAACTCACTGTCTTTCGAGAGGTGCGTCTGCCGTTAAACAAGGGGAGCTCAACAAGTCTTGGAGCTTATGGGATCCTTAACCCCAAAACCCTTGAACCCCAAACCCTTAAACCCTGAACCCCTTAAGCCAAAACCCTTCAACCTTAAACCCTTTAGCCCTGAACTGTAGGGGAGGCTCAGTACTTGAGATGGCAGTTTACCCCCCACTACGGCTAATGCAGAAGAGCCTGCATGACTCCCAGTCTGTGATACGGTGGATGGAGGAAATCTTGCAGGGAACCACCCTATGTACCTCATACCCTAGGAAATGCTGTATTTTGGGGAAACAAATTGGTGCAGCACTACGCCGCTAAGGGTCCACGTACCTAATAACAAGGTACTTGGCATACTGGTCATAGTAATCGTAGTACAGGTTTTGCGTAGGTATATGATTATTGAGTACCTGGACCCTTTAGGCCCAGATTCCTTCGATCCACAACCCTAAGGGTTCAAGGAACCAAATAATAGGGTTTTAGGGCCCATGTACTATAATATGTATGGTATATGGGCCCTAAAACGCTATTATTTGGGTCCTTGGACCCTTCGGGTAATGCCATCACTCCTACGCCTTACGTAGATAATCAGACAGGGGCTGGCAGGGTTTTGTCTGCCGACCGTATGAAGACCTATCTCCAACTTCCACACACGCCTTAAGGGTTTAGGGTTTACGATTTGGGGGTTAGGGTTTAAGGTTTGGTGATTAGGGGTTTAGGGTTTGCCTTAAGTGTGGGTGTCGGGACACGCCTAAACCCTAAACCCCTGGCACTGATAGGATTTCGTGAAGAGGGCTTCTAGACATGACAGACTTTGCGCCTCTGGCCCACAGATATTTTGTGTTGCTGTAAAGGAACTTAATTTACGTGCTTACATTTTCCCCCTTATAATGGAGAACTGGGGGAATAGAGGGATTCAAGGAACTTAATTCAAGTTTTAATTACTACATGGCCGGCGCAGTATATCTATACCTATTATGGTAGTTTGATTTAAATTCCTTAACAACAACCCAGTATTGGTGAATCCATGGTGACACCCTGGAAACCCTAAACCCTAATTAAAACACAAGTACGGCCTAAGTCCTAAGCCTTGAGCTTCAGGGCCGTAAGCTCCATGGGTAGTTCCCAAAATTAGGGTCCCAATTTTGGTACCCCTAAATATTGATTAGGTGCCGTAATATTATCTATAACCCAAAGGGGCCCAGAATTTTGGGAACTACCCACATAAAGATAGGCACTAAAACCCCAAAAAACGAGCAACATTCTAAGCAGCTTGTAGAGAAACAGCACAAAAGGCAAGCGGCCTCTTTGACTTCTCCAGCAGCCTGGCAAGAATAATGTGGTTAGGGCTTTTTAGGGTTTGAGGTTTGCGGAGTTTAGGGTTTAAGGTTTAGGGTGTAGTGTTTACATGAACCCCGGGTGTCATACCTTCTTGGGCCTGGTGTTTGTCCCACAGTTTCCGAGGGTATATCCCAAAGGCCAGATATTTATAGTCCCAAAAAAGTGTAGGATGTAAAGCTTTGGGTAATCAAGTGGAAGCACCACCAAACGAACTCCGTCTGCGGGGAGCTCCATCCCAAAATGAATCTTTAAGGCCTCCTCCAGGCTACATAATCGGCTACTTACTTTTGATGTGTTGTGGTTCGGGTTTAGGGTCTGGGGCTTGGGGCTAGGGAGGATAGCTTCGATTATGTAGATCCAGCGAGATTCCCCGAAGTGTCGTCCCTCCTAGACTCGTCCACATCCCACAACTCCAAAGATCCCCTCAATAAAACAATGCTTCACGGGCTAAACAACTCGTCAAAGTCTCAGTCGTCAGTTGCTTTGATGTGTAGGGTTACCGCAGGGTATTGGGGTTCTTCAATCAGTCATGGGAAGTCCCTCGGGCATTTTGGCCATATGCCCTAAAACCGAAACCCTAAGCCCTAAACCCTAACTAGATCCTAAACCTTACCTAAACCCGAATCCCCAAATTTTGGGTGTCCAGTAGCATGCACGGTGGAACTCCCTGAAAGGCTTCGGGCTATGTTAGCTCGACTGGAAACTCCTTAACGGGGTTATATAGGGGACTATACAGGGGACTACCATAGGCGTGATTAAGGGGGATATTAGGAGTTTAGACTTTAGCTCATGTAGCGGTTCTGCGTAGGCCTAACTTCCTGTAATAATTGAATACACGATTTTTTGCAGCAGTAACTGTGGCTTATGTTTTGGGATTAGAACGAATTAGTAGACCTAAGGTTAATTGGGTTAAGGTCGACTGAAGTCCTGAAAAAGCGATGGCCCCCACCCACCCCTAGACGCTGAACATTAAACATACGTGACCCCAATCGTCCAAGTGCTCAAGTATGGGGCTTGGGGGGCCTGAATTGCTTCGTGCCTCCAAAAACCTCAAATTCGACTACTGAACTGTATAAGGCTCCTTAAGGTTTAGGGCCCAAATACCATTAATATTATGTATAGTATTTGGGCCCTGAAGCCCTATGATTTGGGTTTTTGGACCCTTGGGGCAACTCTTACCCTAAGGCTCCTACACCGCCATGTCATATCGACATCCCAACCCTCAGCCACCAAATCCGGAACCTCCCCCAGAAAGCCGGTGATAGTCCCATGGCTTAGGGTTTTTAGGGTATAGGGTTTAGGGCTTAGGGTATTTAGGTTTAGGGTGGTAAATAAAGGAAATCTTGCACCACCTCATAAGGAATTACACTATCACGAGATTCCTAAGTGGTGCAAGATTCCATCCACTGTGGGAGCCTGAAGGATACGGAAAATGTTGAACCGCTAAACCCTACCTGGACCCCAAGAGTATGAAAAATGCTGGAAAAGAAAATGGAAACTACTATATGATCTAAAGTCTATGGGGTTTAGGACCCCAAAGGTATGTAAAATAATGGCCTTTAGGACTATTATTAGGGGTTTAGAGCTATTATTTTACATTCTTTTGGGGTTTATGTAAACCCTTCCGTGGCCTGGAGTTCAGCCGCCAGTCTTGCGCCAGCCATGAGTGCCTTGACGTGGTCTGAGCCGTAGGCCTTGCCCAGGAAGACCAACACAGGGTCTAGGGCTTAGGGCAGCTGCAACTTGAATAGCCTTATGATAAAATTAGTAGCTACAGCTTGGGAATCCAAAAAATGAATAAAATAAGGAAATAAATAGGAAAACAGAGACAAACACAAAAGCAGAACACATCCAGAACAAATGCAGAACAAGTGCAAAACATTTTTCAGAAAATGCAAAAAGTGCGAAAACAATGGGATACAAAAAGCAACAAAAAGTGGGATACAAAAAGCAAAAAACGTGGGACACAAAAAGCAAAAACTATTCAGCATAAAACGCAAAAAAAAAGAACAACGCAACACTAAAAGCAACAACAAAGGACAACCAAACCAAAAAAAAGGCATCAACAGGCCACAG